>VDFB02321917.1:11148-35109 GCA_007258455.2 Sequoia sempervirens
AATATAATACACAAATATTCACCAACATTAAGCTTGCTTGATCTATAGCCATGACTGGTGCACTACATTTCCCAAAGGTAGGTTGCAAAATTCCTACATATTGATCCCAATGGTTAATAGTGCCACGTGTCATATGTGTACAAGCTCAGGAATTATTTGAACTTGAAAGTTGTGGAAAGGTGCATTATTGAGCTCTATTTTAATGCTTGTGTGATACAACCACATGCTTGATGTTGTGTGACCCTGAGTGAGGATCCCAAAAGAAATTAGTTGTAATAGAATCCTAGTGTTCACTCATGCCACATATCAATTGGACACAAGTTTTGGAGGGTCTCATGGTCATGGAAAGCTAAATATTGCACCATTGGTTCACCCAATTCTATTTGGGGTGATTTTGGTCACACACAATATGTTAGGAAATAAGGGGTGTATTGCCTCTCTTAAAAAGAAATAAAAATAATCCAAGGTACCTTTTTGTCATGCCATGACTAAGTGGGTAGTATAGTGGTGAGATCAAAGTAATCTCACAAGGGGATCTAGAATTTAGATAACTAGAAAGTCACATGCAATCATAAAAGATAATTAGATAACAATTTGAAATAGCATATTGTATTTTAGAAATATAACAGATTTATATCAATTTTCTGCTCTTTTAAAACTATTTAGAAACCATTTATGAAATAAAAAAAAATAGAATATGGTAATAAAAAGAGAATAGGGTAACAAAAACTAATATAAAGGAAATCTACTCTAATAAGACAATTTAGTAAGAAATATTTCATCAATAACTTTTATATGTTTAAACAAGATATTTAAAAAAAACCATTAACATAAATAACATTACACAAATTCATAATTAATGATAGTGCAATATTCAAAGGAAATTTATCATCCACAAGATTTTTTAGACTTCATACAACCAAAATGCCATCAAGCACGCATAGATCTAGGTCAAAACCTTACTTAATTACAATGTTACAGACAAGATCTCATTAATTTGACAAGTGTGATTAAAATAAAAAAATCATACCATCACCATAGTGTCAAACTCAAATGAATGAAACATAGGCATTATCCTTATATGAACATAAATATACTTCTTGCACAAAGATCAATATGCGAATTTCACACTTTTTTATTGCACAAATAACATAAGAACTAGGGGGTCCTTTGGAATGACCCAAAATTAAAAATATATAGAAATATATATTCACATAATTGTGGATCTTCATAAAAAGAAATTGGAACTAACTTCAACACTTGATTCTTTAACTAAAAATTAAAATAAATCATAACCGAGCAACTAGTTGTAGTCCAATTTAATTGTTGAAACTTCAGAAAATTAAAAGTAAAGAGAAATAAAAATAAAATCTAATTGTGGTCCAACTAGAAGTTATCAAAATTTCCCATGGAACTCCTTTATCCTTTCATCTTCGTGTTGATCTCTTGCTCAACATTTATTGTAATTTTTGAACACCACCTTCCCTTTATCATTAGGGAATCCAACTCGATTATGGGAGTTTGTAGTTAATGTCACATTTACTCATGAACTCCATCTCAATATTATCATCACAAATACTAGGAAATATTTCTAGATTTTAGTGGATGCTACTTTGGAATTTTCTCAACCAAAGGTGGCATTGATTCCTTTTGTACCATAATTTCATTTAAATCTCTTGATTTGATGGGTATTAATGACTAATTATTCTACCTCAGAGGTGTTATTCATAAACCAAGGTAAGGTAACCATATTCACTAATATTATGAGCTCGTGCCAACACCTACTTTTTGGCTTTATTTCCAAGATTAAAGTTAAGAATGAGAAGTCCAAATGAAATTATCATAAATCAAAAAATTACATGGTAACTTGTTTATTAGTGTCTATTTGCACACTCATCTAAGTGTTTCTTCATGGAAGAGTAAAATGATCAGTTAGTACATCTTAACTATCATAGAGCTCTAAAATTCATTATGTGCATGGCTTTTAAAAGTATTATGTGTGGAGGTATGCATACTTCCATTATGTTAGTGAGTACTCATAAGTAAATGGCCTTCCTTGGCATAATATTGGAGCTTCAATTGAAGAAAATTATATTGGAAGCAGATTTCTTATTGCTTGGAGTAGTTAAACTCATCTATTTCTATCATTAAAAAAGTGATATAGGGTGGACTTAGATATTTTCTCATGATTTTTGGTGGCTATTCTTGACCTACAAATTTTAAAGGTGGAGGTAGTTAAAATGGCTAGCAAGATTTTCATACCTGAAATTATAGGTAGGTTGGAGGAGGTGTTGGAAGTTTCCTCTTTGGGTCTTGGCATACCTAGGCCTCATTAACTAGAGCTTCTTTTCATTTCATTTGAGGTGATAAAGTTTTACCCTTTTATCTTGGATATCAAAGGTGCAACATTGTTCAAGCACAAGGAGCAGGAGGGGGTGGGAGTAAGCTTATTAAAGAAAATGCTCCATCTTGAGTCAATCCAATACTTTCAATGGGTTGGCAACTTTATCAACTATATACAAGAAATCATTGATGGATGGTCTAGCTTATTTGTAAGATTCACATTCTATCTTGTATTATTTATGAAGTATATAACATTTTTCCCTAGCTAGAAATTTATTTCATATTAAGGTTTTGGAGACTTTCTTGGGTTGTTGGGTGCTTAGATATTAGAATATTTAAAGCCAATCTTAAGTTTTGGTGTTTGATTAGGCACCACAATCCTGAGTAGGTGCGTCTAGCTGTGTGGTTGGGGGGCAACTTGTAGGAGTATTACTACTATTTCCATTAAAGCGCTTTGGTAGCATTTAATTTTTTTTCTGGGTTTTACACTAAATTGTTTGACTTGAGGGATGATCATTCTCCCCTTCTTTGGGTGTATTGAAACTCATAAGAATTTATTCAACCTCTAAATTAATATATAATAGTTTAGGACTTTTTCCTTATATCAATTTAAAATAAATTACATGAGTAGGAGTTGTTGAAACATCTTGAGTTTTAAATTTTATTTTTTTGATAAATGTGATTCAAAGTGGTGCTCAATGTATTCTCTTAGCTAAAAATTTTAGTTTCAAAATTTATGGACATATCTAACTTAGCTAGAATGAATTTACTAGATCATATGTTTGACCCAAATTGATTTTTAGCCAGAAATACTTTAATTCACTTTTGTTGATAAGTTGGCTGAAATTGTGACACAAATTTGTAATTTAACCCTCAAAATAATAAGTCTATCACTCAATTCACAAAACTTTAGAAGCCTTTACCAATGAGAGATCAAAAATCAAGTAAAAAAGGAGAACAAAGTCATGTCCTCTAGTTAAAATATCAATCAAATGCTATTCAAATATAAAAATTCAAAGGAAAAATATAATCAGGAAGAAGCATAATAAGTCAATCTCCAATAAGGCTTGACTTCCCAAAATAACTTGGGGAATCTACAAAATTTATAAAAGCAACATGTCAAGCTATGAAATTTTTAATCCTAAGTCTCCATCATCCCCATCTCCCCATAATATGTTCACTTCACCCAACTTATTTCATTCACCAACCTTTTTGCATCCATCCAATTGATTAATCCCCCTAGGAATTATATTATATCTACCAAAATTTTATGCAAACCTCTTGAAGATCTTTGATGTTAAGGATTCCCAAGATTTTTATGTAAGACACATGAAGGTCTTGGTAATGCGCATATCAATGATTGTACCTTAGCTCACTTCTTTTATGAAACAAAATACCATTTCTTTTTGTTGGAACAACATCCATGCCAAAATATCAAGGAATGTCAACCAAGTCAACATATTGATGCTTTCATCACAACATCATCCAATCCTAATTGTTAAAAAAGTAAACAAGTTAAAACATCAATAAAAATTATAATAAATAAAAAAGTGAAAAAAAATATAGTAAAGAGAAATAATCCATCCAATGGTGAAAAACACTTCGACCGTGCCTTGGGAAAGTACCATGTGGTAAAAACCTAGATACAGGTTCCATGTGTAGTAGTCTCTTTTCCACCATCCTTCCTATCTTCCCATGTCATGAAAATAAAACCCATCCACTCCATCATAATAAACTTATTATGGATTTTATTGTTCATTGATTAATGTCATGTGTCATCTCATCTCTCATTATCCACCCTTTCTAATTATTCCCTTGCATTAGATACAAAAGATGAACCTAAATTATTTCAAGGATATGACCTTATATATACTTAGTATTTAATGCATTGGTCTTCACACCTCATGCATTGGTGTCCCTCTTCATACATCCCTTCATGCCATTGTTAAATATTCATCATATGATAAATAAATGCATAAATGTGCTATATCATCCCAAATTCCATCCATAATAACCCTTGGTGCTCCTTTAACCTATATTTAAACAAAAAAGAAAACATCATATGAGCCTAGTTGATGAATGTTAAATAGTCATTATATCCTTTTCCCCATCATATTCATCTATCCAATAATCCATGCTTAGAAGGATTCCTTAATATTGAGCCTAACATAATGGGTATGTGTAGGATCATCATGGAAAAAATAGGCCCTTAAGTGACGAAAAATTCAGAAAAATCAGAGTTAGGCAACTTGATGTAAAAATTTAAATAAGTTATTGATATGATTTCAAAAGTATATAAGAATAGAATCTATAGAAAATTGAATGTAGTTTATAAACTACTAGGTTTATTTTAAAAAAATAAAAAATCAATTTGGTGAAAATTTGAAATTTCAATGCAATAGTACTTAAATTTCAAAGGAAAAAATAAAGTAGATTAATGCGTCTAACCACCTAGCAAAAGAATAAAATGATAATTTTTTTTATAAGATTTTAGATATAAAGTGAGGGACTCATGTCCAGATGTGATGCATATTTTTTGTAATTTTTTTCCAAGTAAATAATTATTCATGAATTTTTATTACAACTTTTAAAATATAAAACTTCATTATCTAACCACCTTAACTTGCTAAAAATTCATGAAATTCATCTTTTTTTTAATCTTATATTATCTTGAAGCATAATGTGGCATGTTTTAGATTCAAAAATGTGATACCATTTGAAAGATATAGATGTTTTTCAATCAGCCTATCAATCAGGACTTTGGTGTAATTCAAAGTAAAGCATAATTTATATTGGTGGAAAGGCTGAGAATCTCCTAAAGCAGCGTTTCATCAATTTTGGGTAAAAAAAGTCATCGACCACATTCCTACACATACCCATCATGTATGCGACTTCTTGGCCCATCATGATCTTTTGCACATACCTAATCCTAATCATTGTATTATCCTATGTTTGGCAATAGATATGTTGCTTGCATGACATATTCATCAGTGAATTTTGTTTTGATTTATTTTTTGAGCCATGACTAAATGTACTTAACGCACCTATATTTTGTATATCTTAGTGTTTTTTGACTAGTGTATAGTGAGATGTCAATCTTAAATCTTGTATGTCATGTTTATGGGTCATTCTTGGAATATTACTATTTATATCTACCTACTTTTCATGTGTTAATATAGCTTCTAGTATGGACATTCATCCTTTGTATACTAGGGAATTCCATACTTTTTGTACACTATGATTGTCATGATTTAATTTTACTTTCCTTGCATATTTCAACAAGGTTCTATAGTGTTTAGTATGAACAAGGAAAACTCTTTTGGTTGAGTGTCAATTTCATCCAAGGGTTACCTTGTTACCCTAGTTCCTCATATCTTCCAATGCATAATTTCCTTTTCTAGATATTAAAACTTAGGATTTCTCAAGCCACATACTAGCATAAGCAAGCTCCTCTTTCATACATTCCCTTCTCTACCATTCATCTTCCAATTCATCTGCTTCTTGATTCTTATCAATCAACATTCCCCTTTATTTAGAAAGCACACTCATGTTCTCTTAATTCACCCATTTTCTCAAGGGGGGATTTGAATACCTCATTGTCATCCTTCCTCATCCCTCTAGTGATTAAGAATCATGCCAGTAGTCCTTATCCATTATACCCACTATATTTATATTATTCATTAACAAAATTCCACTTCTTATAGTCACAAGGTCATATAAAAAAGAGATAAAATGTAGAGACCTAAAATCTAACCTCGCCCAACCACACCAAATTTAATATTTTAAGCTATTAATGAGATAAATATTTATTATTCATTTATTTCATCATTTCCCCCTTTATCCTAACCTTTTAATTAATTAAATATTTATTATTGATTTATTTCATCATTTCCCCTTTTTTATCCTAACATTTTAATTGAATAGTCCACAAACCAATCAACACAATCTCAAACAAAAAAAAAGAAATTTCAAGTCTCAAATCTTCAAATGCACCTTAACACACCAAGCCTTCACTATTCCTTGTAGTATAGCCTCCTTAATGAATCAAGTATATCTTTTACATAAGATCCTCTCAACTTGGGACCAACAAATTTTTAGAGACCAATTAGAGCACACAAACATATGTCACAAAAACTCAATAGGTTACTTTGGAGCAGCTTCATCAAATTAGGCCACCTACGTTGACCTAGACCTCAAATCAAGTCTCTTTGACAAATAAACTTGTCTCAAAACTTCTTACCAACTTAAAAAATCAAGGGGGAAGCAACAACCAATCCAGAAAACCACCAATTTCACAACTTGTTTATAAAGATACACTTTCCAAGGTACCTAGACAAGAAACCCTCCTTTTTGGCCATTTACATAGGGGTTTATTAGAAATCTGACTTCTAGGCTTGCTCTTGCCCTGCAACCACATCAAAACCCTTGAATAACCCTGAACATACTCAAACAATCAACAAATAATGTTGCTCCAACCAATTTCATGCATTTTGATACTCTAACCTCTCAATTTCACAAGGAAAACACAATTTTCTCTTCTAGGGCATCATGCCCAACTCTTCTTTTAACCTCCTCTACACTCACAAACCTTCCTAGCATCTATACCTAGTAAATACTACCCATTCCACTGAGATATAGTGCCTACAGAAGGTGGAATGGCTGTGATTTCATATTTGAAGCAACACAACTCTTATCTCTACAAGTTTACACCTATTCTCAGTAAATCAACAATATAATGCACTAAAATCAATGAAAAACCTCAAAATTGGATTCAAATAAAAGCTAAAACAGCCTCCTATGAAATAAAATTCAACTTGAATCAATATGACATTGTACGAGCCATACAACAACCCTACAATAACACTATACAAAAAAGAAAATGTTCAGAAATTAAGCAAAAATAATGATTTTATTGATCAAAACCTTCTTCAAACTAACAACAACCTATTACAATGAGTCTTCCATATCTTAAATGATTTTTCCCTCCTAAAATAACTATCACAACTACCTAAAACTGACCTTTAAATGATCTGACCATTTCTATTTGACATACTTGCAAATTTTGTAACCTTTGCTTGACATCATTTTACATCATTTTGCAATTTTGCAATAATAACACAAATGACCCATAGTCACACAAACAAGAATTATTACATCACAACTTGGTCTATATGACCTTATTGAACACAAAAAGACTCAAAATCCTAAAGTTTATTGATCGACAACCTTGTATGACAAAATTTTCCCAAAGGTGCCCCTACACAATACACCCTGCCTTTAAATTTTTCCAAGTCTCTTGGAAATGATGTAGAAACTTGTCCTCCTCTGCATACTTCATGCACTTTTCCTTCTTGATCTCTTTCACCAAGTACACCTTGCTTTTGGCTCACATTGTGCTCATAATTTTTTCCATTATCATCACTTGAATCATACTCCATTCATAAACATTGAAAAATTAATTTTTCAACCAAAAAAATAGTTTATATTTGTTTGTAAAATTGTATTACTATTTTGTTGATTGATTCCTTATATTGTAAAATTGTAGTGAACATTTAAATTAATATTTAACTAGAATAAGTTGACTATAAATTAATTTATTGATTTCATATGGGCAAATATCATAAATGCATCCATCAATTTGAAAATATTTTATTGAGTTATTTAATTTATATTACAGATTGATTTTATTTTTCATATAAATTTTAAATTCAATTATCTAAAACACATTTAAATATCAATTTCAAAACTAAAAAAAATAAAATATATAAAATTAAAAATAGTTCAATCCCCAAATTAATCTATCTCAAAACATAAAATATTTGTAAAGTCCAGGTAGGTACAAGCGTATACCAATAAAGGGGCAAATGTTGTAAAATTGAATCACCTTAAAAAAATGTTATAAGATAAATGTTGTATCTTGAAAAAAAATGAAAATTCTTATTATATGATTACTCGTAAATAAAAAAGAAAAAAATAGAAAATATTGATAATTAGTAATTAATGTAAAAATGGTAAATTTACTATTACAATTAGCAAGAAGTTTTAAATTCATATAAAAAATAAATCTTTTAAAAACAGTTATAGTCTATTTTGGAAAGATTTTGAATAAATATATTTTTATAATTAATCATATATATTAATATATAAAGTAATGATAACTATTAGTAAAAATGTCAAAATCTTAAATTTATTGTTAAAAATATTTTAAAAATAGAAAGAACTATATTTCATCTTGAAAAGATTCTATTTTGAATATATTTTGAATTGATATGTATTTATAATAAATATTATAGATCATATATATATATTAGTATAAGACAATGATAACTGAAATTAGAAAGAATTATTCCATCTTTGAAAAGATTCTAAACTAATTTATATTTTTTATCATATATATTTATTTATAGGTTAATAATAATTTTAAGTGTCATATTTACAGTTATATAAAAATATAGCAAGTGGAATAATATGTTCTAATAAATTTTAAAGTTGTAATATATGGTTAAAGTGCAAAAAACAGTCACATAGACCATCAAATTCCAGGCCTAATTTTTAAATATGTATATTAATTAGCCCATAGACTATATATATTGTGAATGCACTTTGAGCTGAAACCTGTCTCACACCAGTAACCACTCCCACCAAACCATTTTCTGAAGTTTTTTGCTGCTGGAAAACCGCCTTGAATATAGAACCAACAAGATTGAACTATTGCAAAGTTAATGGACGTTAGACTTCCATTATCATCAAGATGCTAAAAAATGTGTGGGAATTTATTATTATTACGTGTACCACTACAATCAAAAACATTTGTGTACATAAAAACTTTGGTGTATAATATTGACAGTTGCAATTTTACTGTCTATTCAACAATAATGTAAAGATTGATCGCCTGATCACAGGGGTTTAGTACCAGCATGGTAGATGGAAATTGATCACAGGGGTTTAGTAGCAGCATGGTAGATGGAAATTGGCTCATTAATAATGGGAGTGGAAACCATTTAAATGCTACTAAAGCTACTTTCCTTGGTGCTTTTCGTTCCAACAAAATTTAATCACCACTGTCAATTATTTACATTTCCCAATATTCTCGCTTCAAATAGAAATCATTGTTGTTTGCACAAAAGCATCAGGTGTGTGTTATACAAGAAAATACACAAAATCCACCAGCTTAATATAGGTAGTTATTCTAAATCATTTTGCTAAACCGTTTCACAGTTATATTACATCAATGAGAGGAAGCATATGCGATTGAAGGAAAGAAATTATTGTCAGAGTGAAGAAGTTTAAACAGACTATTGTGAGTGGCATAACATGCGATCAGAACAAGAGCCATGTAGAGTTGATAGCTTTAAATCCATACGAAACTAGACTAAGAGTAGTCATATCTGATAGCATGTGCAAACTTTCATTTTTAACAGATATACACATACATAACATCGGCACAACAGGTAATCTTCCTTCCTGCTTGGAAGATCTCCATTTTCTTCAATCTCTAGAAATATCTGATAGTGGATTCAATGGGGTAATATCCCTTAGTTGTTGGTGTCCTACAGACTGTTTTGCTGTTGTTTGCAATTTTGATCTTGTTGTGTCCTACTGGAACAAAATATAATTGTAGACTTTGTTTTGTTGGTTTGGTGAATTGTTTACTTGCAGTTTTTTAACTGCATTCTTTTATTTGTAATCAACATTATTTCAATAAAAGAAAAGAAGAGACTATTTTGTGACTGCTTGTATCAACAGGTTCTGTCTTTTTATAAAATAATCACGAGTTGTTATTCTTTAAGGCTTATGTTGAAATGCTTGAAGAAAATAATATCCATGTGCTAGCTTGGTTTACTTTAAACTCCAAAGATGGTGTGAATGTAGTGAGTGGTGACTCTATGACAGAATGTGCTTCCATTGTTGACTTATGTAAAAAGGTGGTTGCAATTGGTATCAATTGTACCACATTTCATTTTTTTCATGGATTGATCATTTCCATTCAGAAGGTAGCATCACGTTTCTCTAATTTATTGAAGAGGATCTCTTTGTTTTATACATTTTTATAGGTAACGTATGTGATGCTAATAAAAAATTGGCTTGATTTTTAGTATTCCATACAATTTGACAAAAGAAGTTTTTATTTTCTTATGAAATTAGTAATATTAAATAAAATGGACCTTTCTCATAATATGACAATCATATTTATCCAATTTCTTATTTTCTTAATATGCTCTTCCACTTAATGCTCTATTTTTCTAACACCCTCATTCACTAAATGTTTTGTTTTGAAAAGACACACTTTGAATTTGTCAAGCTTCCTTCTGATACTTGAATCTCCATTCTCAACTTTTAGCTTTCAATGCAATTTTAAAAGAAAAAAATAACAAAGATCAACATATGTTAAACCCTCAAAGGTGCAGTGGGGTCTGGTGAAACAAATGGCGGGCATAGCAAGAAGTGGGCCTCACTGTTTGGGGTTAAACATAATGGTAAGTCTTTTTTTCCCCCTGTGCACAACATTTCTTGCCCTAGAGCTGGTAAATTTTCAATTTCTATTCCAGACAAGATCATTGATCATAATATTGCTATAATGGAAAATTCCCTAGTTGGAAAATTCATGGGCCAAAGGCCAAATATTGAGATTGTTAGGGATTTTGTCAGAAAAAAATGGAGAACAAATGGTAGTGTCTCTGTTGCGGCTCTCCCAAAAGGATTCTTTTCTTTTGAGTTCTCGAACAAAGAAGACATTAAGGCTGTTAGATGCGGAGGACCATGGGTTATTGGGAAATCAACTCTTGCACTTAAAAAATGGTCCTCAAACATAGATTTAACGGACTCAATCTTTGAGACTGCCCCGGTTTGGGTTAGGCTTCATGGTCTCCCTCTAGAATATTGGAACGAGGATGTTTTCAGGGGGATAGCTAGCTCCTTTGAGGAGCTATTATCGATTGACCCTATGACAACAGCAAGAAGGAGACTGGTGTTTGCCAGAATATGTGTGGGTGTTTCTCAGGAAGCGGATCTTCCCTCCTCTGTGGAGATCCACTTGAAACTTGGCTCTTGGTCATAGGCTATTGAGTTTGAGACCATCCCTTTTACCTGATTCAACTGCAGAAAATCTGGCCATTGGGTGAAGCATTGTCCCCTTAAGGTAGTAAAAGGAAAGGAAAACCCTAAAAGGGCCTCAAAAGTGGTATGGAAAAAGAAGCAGGAGGAAAAATTTGTAACGGAACCAATGGGAAAGGTTGTAGAAACCCCTGATAATCTCTCAGGTGACGTTGGAAATGATGGATCCACCATCTAGATGCCCCAAGCTCTTGTTCTTGAGATTAAGTCTAGTTCTCAGGACAAAGGAGAAGGAATGGATTGTAATGCTGGGAACTTGGCTCTAAACAAGGTGGATGTTTCTAAATATAATATTTTTGATGATGCTATAAATGAAGGCTTTGCCATCCAGACCCCCCAAGTTTTGGTTTTGAAGCTTATCTCTGATTCTTAGGACAAAGAGGAAAGTGTGGAATGGGAAGCTGGGAAATTAGCCCTAAGCAAGTCGGATGATTCTATTACCTCAAAGATGAGCCCCACCTTTTGGGACCCTGTGACGCCAGGGCTGGATGATATTCCAATTCAAGGTCTTTCTCTGGAGGTAGGCATTCCCCTGATTGTGTCTCCAGTTAGGACAAATAACCTAGGTGTTGATTCTTATTCGGATGTGGCTTCTTTTGATGTCGTTAAAGACACTTATTCGGATCCTAGCCTGACAAGCCTTCTTGAAAGAAGTAACTCCCTGCCTTGTGGGAATGGGCTCATGGATAACCTCCCCTGGGAGAAAAAATTCTTCTCTGAAAAAGAATGGGATTCTAGCAAAGAATCAGATAGTCAAGATGATACAGATAGAGAAGAGGTGCTATCAAAGAAAAAGAAGAAAAAATCAAAAATCAAAATCAAAATCACCCCTTGTGGGATTTCAACAAGATCGAGAGCAAAAGCAGACTGTGGGGCAATATCTCTGGCCAAAGGAAGAAGACCCAAAAATTTGATAAGAGAGCACCATAGCCTTCAAGATATTGTGGATGGCTTCCAAAAAACCATCCTGGAGCTCCTTCTTTCTCCTAAATTCCCATGAAGTTATTATCCTGGAATATAAGGGGACCAAATAACCCCCACAAGCAGGATATTTTACACAATTTTGCCCAGGACCAAAAGCCTAATATTCTCCTCATTCAGGAAACCAAAATGTTAAGTGAAAAGGTGGAAAAGATTTCTTTTTTCCAGCACTGTTCCATTCAGGGAAGTGATTCTGCTGGTGCCTCTGGTGGGGTTGCGACTTTTTAGAACTATAAGGTCATAAGAGGTGATCCACTTTTTTCTTGTCCTAATCATGTTGCCACTAGATTTGCTCATATAAGGGACAACTTCAGCTGGATCCAATCTAATATTTATGCTCCCAACTACAAAAAAAGCTCAAAAGGCTTTTTGGAAAGAGCTGGCTGCTTTTCAAAATATCTTTCAAAATGACTCCTAGGTTGTCATGGGAGATTTTAACTCCCCTCTCCTTCAGGGTGAGAAGTTTGGCAGCTCTCAGATCAATGAAGAAAGAAAATAATATCTCTTGGAATTTATCAACAATCAAGCCTTGATCGACCTGGACTTGCAAGGGAGCTCTTACACATGGTTGAATCGAAGAGTTCTGTCTGATCTGATCTAGGTGAGACTTGACAGAACCCTTGTTTCTGATATTTGGATCTTAAATTATTGCTGCTCTTTGAAAACCCTCCCTAGAATTGGATCTGACCATTTTCCTATTAGTTTTGTTGCTGACCCCTTACAAATTAAAAGGAATACTCCCTTTCACTTTGAGAAGATGTGGCTTTCCCATCCTCTCCTCCGAGAGGAAATAAGGAAATGGTGGAATATTAAAATAAAGGGTATTGCCTTATTTAGAATTGCCAAAAAACTAAGAGAAGTTAAAATGAATCTCAGAAAGTGGAAAAAAGAGTCTTTTGGCAATATCTTTCAAATCAAATCTGATCTTCAGTTTAGGCTGTCTGAAATCCAAAACAAAATTCAGAAGGAAGGCTACTTGAATGAAACTAAGGAAAAGGAAAATGAGATCCTCTCAAAACTTCATGAGATAATTGCTAGAGAAGAGGAATTTTGGAGACAAAGATCCAGAGCTCTCTGGCTAAAGGCTGGAGACAAAAACACCAGATACTTTCATCTTTCAGCATCTAAACACAGGGCAGCTAACAAAATTTGCAATTGTGGTTGATGGTAGAACTTATGAGGAGGAAGAGGATATTAGAAGAGAAGCTGTCCTATTCTTCAAGAACCTTCTGTCTGAGAAAGAGGGTATTAACTTGGAGGATCAAAATCAGTTACTGGAGGCTATCCCTAGGATTGTTAACTCTAGAGACAATGAAATGTTGACAGATATACCCACCAGTGAGGAAATTAAAAAAGTTGTTTTCTCTTTTGAAGGAAGCAAAGCACCTGGTCCTGATGGCTTCCCTTTACTTTTCTTCCATTGGTTCTGGGACATTGTTGGGGAGGATGTTGAGAAGGCGGTGGAAGAGTTCTTCCGCTCTAGAAATATTTTGAAGGAGTTAAACGCCACTTTCTTGGTTCTTATCCCCAAAAAACCTAGAGTGAGGATTTTGAAGGCTTCAGACCTATCAGCCTCTGTAATTCCTTCTATAAAATTATTTCGAAGGTGCTTACCTCTAGGCTGCTTCTCATTCTGCCCTCTATTATTGCTCCTCAACAGAATGGTTTTGTGCCTGGTAGACAAATTATTGACTCTATTGTCCATGCTCATGAGAATGTTCACTCCCTCTCGGTCTCTAAATCGGAAGGATTCCTTCTTAAGCTTGACATTTCGAAGGCTTATGACAGGGTGGACTGGAACTTTCTGTTTAAGATCTTAAAGTCTTTTGGTTTCAATGAAAGGGTTTTGCAGCTTATTGAACAACTCATTACTTCTGCTTCTGTGGCGGTTCTTATTAATGGATCCCCTTCCACTTTTTTCCGTAGTTCTAGAGGGTTAAGACAGGGAGATCCCATTTCTCCTATCCTCTTCACGATTATGGCTGAGAGTTTTGGTAGGAATATGAGTAAATTGGTTGCTCAAAGATCTATTATGGGGCTCAAACCGTCATCGAACAATTTGATATGCTCTCATCAACAGTTCGTGGATGACACTTTGCTGATGGGAAGGTCTGTTGTCTCGGAAGCTAAAGAGATGAAGAAACTTTTGGATACCTATGGTAGAGCTTCTGGTCACGTGATAAATAAGCAAAAAAGTTCGTTGCATTTCTTTAACACACATTTGCATAGACAGAGAAAGATAGCTGGAATTCTTGGTTGCAAAATAGAGTCCCTTCCTGCTACTTATCTGGGTTTGCCTCTATGTTTAAAACCTCTGGATACTTTTTGGATCTCTCTAGTTGATAGGTTTGGGAAAAAACTATCTGGCTGGAAAGGAGCTCGCCTAAGCCAAGCCGAAAAACTCTAGCTTCTTAAAGCTTCTCTGCAGAACCTCCCTATCTATGCTCTCAGTCTTTTTAAAATCCCATCCAAATATGCGGAAACCATTGAGAAGATTCAAAAGAGATTCCTTTGGTCAGGAGTCGAAGAAAGAAAAAGAATGCCTCTTGTTGGATGGGATTTGGTTTGCAGATCTAAAAAGGATGGAGGTCTTGGGCTAAGAAAAATTAGACTGTTGAACAAGTCGCTCCTAGCTAAACAGATATGGAGACTTTTCTTCTCCTCTGGGGAATGGAGTTTAATAATTAAAAGCAAGTATTTGCAGAATAACAATTCCCTCAAAGATCTTATTGAGAACCCCAACCTCCCGAAAGGATCGAGCTGCTGGAACTATATGATTGATGGGATAAAGGTGGTGAAACTGGGATTGAAATGGCAGGTTCGCAATGGTAACCGGATTAGATTTTGGGATGACTGTTGGCTGCGTAATGAACCTCTATCTCAGGATGGGAATCTCAATAGATGGGTTGAGTTTTGCAAAGATACTTTTGGCCTTTTTGTTAAAGACTACTGGCGGGATGGTAAGTGGATCAATCTCCCCTTGATAAACCCTATTTTGGTCTCTGTTTACTCCTCCTTGAACGCTGTCAAACTATGCTTAAATCAGGAGGATAGTCTTATCTGGAAGTATGAGCCTTCTGGGTGCTTTTCTGTCTCATCTGCCTTTGCCTGGATTTCACATGCTCTTAACCCTCCCCCTTTGTGGTCGCAAGCTTGGACTAAGCATCTCTTACCTAAGGTTAACATCTTTTTCTGGTCTTTGCTGCAAAATAAAGTTCTTACTATGGATAATCTTAGCAAAAGAGGTGTTCTACTCCCCAATAGATGCTACCTCTGTAAAAGCAATGTTGAATCGGTTAACCACCTCTTTATCCACTGTCCTTTCTCCTCTTGGTTTGGGACAAGCTTCTGAAATGCTGGCATTTTTCTTGGGTCCCCCCGGAGTCGGTTGAGGATTTTTTTGTTCAATGGAAAGCCCCTTCTTTCAACCCCTTTATTAAAAAACTGTGGGCTTTCTCGTTCCCCCATGTGACTTGGGGAATTTGGAAAGAGAGAAACAACCGGATCTTCAGGGATAAGGAGTCGTCGGAGGAAATTGTGTTTGAAAGAATTCTTAGGATGATTAAAGAAAATTTCTCTATTGTTCCCTTCAGGGAGGACAAGGTTGAGACTGTTGTTTGCTCTCCTTTTGACAGCCTGATTGCTAGGGAATGGAGAATTAAATGGGATATTTCCAATGCTCCTAATACGACCAAAAAATCCAAGGATGGAGTTTGCTGGAGTTTTCCTATGGAAGGCTGGGCCAAAGCCAACTTCGATGGCACAGCCAAAGGAAACCCGGGGAAGGCTGGGTGTGGTGGGGTCCTAAGGGACTCGACAGGTAACTTTTTGGGAGCTGTTGCCACTCCTCTAGGGGTCCAAACTAATCACGTGGCGGAAGCGGCGGGGGCTTATTACATAATCAACCTTGCTGTGGGAATTAAATGTAAAAATTTATGGCTTGAAGGTGATTCAAAAAATATAATTGATAGCCTTTGTGGTAGGTCCCAGCCTGCATGGTCGATTAAAAATTGGATAGAAGATGCTAAGGTTCTATTTAGTAAGTTTGATAGAGTAAAAATTACTCATGCTTACCATGAGGCGAACGCGGTTGTAGATTTTTTTGCCAATGAGGGAGTTAAGAGTGACAAAATCCTCACGTGGCACAAAAAGATTGACCTCCACTTTGATGTTCAAGATTTATTGGAGCTCGACGCGGTGAATGGAAAAGAGGTGACGTCTTGTAATAATGAGGAAGGTACGAGTCATGAATAACAAAATTAGAAGATATAAAAGGGCCGAGAGGATCCGGCAGATAAATTATTTACTTTGGCACGCTTTGTGGGTCCTGCGAAGCAAAGGAACTATCTGGAACAGGTTTTCTATCTGCAACGGTATTCAAACTAAGATCTCAAAAATGGGAGGGGAACGGAAGAGGGTTGAACCTACCAGTTTCGAGTCACATACCAAGAACACTAAAGCGTGGAGTAAAATAAGAAGGGGTGGCTTACTTTCGTTCATCGAGAAACTCCATGGCCCTAAGGACGAGATTACAGATTTTTTTGAGAAAAATTGGAATAATGGGGAGGTTCTCCTCTTTGGGAGGAAAGTTTAGATTGATGAAGCTTTGATAGCGGAGGTGACTAGCATTCCGATGGAAAAGCATAAATTTTTTAGAGACAGGAAATTCTCTGATAAGGCCGTGATGAGGTTCCCTAAATCTGAAACGGAGAAGCAAAAAATTGTCAAGACGACGAATAGTTACTATGAAGTGGACACTATAAAATCTTTATGGAGAAAAGTGCTAAGGGTTATCATGGAGTACATCACTCTCGACGGCCGCTTCACTAGGGTTTATGGATACCACTTCGTGCTGCTCAATCACTTTCGGCATAAGGTGCATGTTTCTATCCCTTTCTTCTTGCTCTGCTCCTTGAGAAATAGCTTTTCTGACCACAGTAGAAGCCCTAATAGATACCCAATTTTTCACATAGGTCTTTTAAGGCTCATTTATGAGCACTTTCAGAATTTGTCTGCCCTTCCAAACCCTATATCCCCTTTGGAGCTTGATGAGGATGATACTGAGCCTAGCATATCTGATTCTAAAGTTTCCCCCAGTCGTGTCAAGAGCTCTTCGCCTCCTCTGCCTCCCCCTTCTGCCTCTAGCCATTCCCCCTAGCCTTCTAGTGCCTGCTTTGTTCCTGCCTCTAGCTGTACTAACCCTAACGCTAAAGTGGCGGGCTCTAGCTCTCCGGTTAATAAGTTAGTTTCCTACCCTGATGACTCCCCTGTTGTTTCTGCTAAAGTGGTCGGGGTTAGTCTTGAGGATCCCCACATCCCTCAGAATTTTGAATAGGAGAACTATAGCCCTCCTAGAGGTGTGAAGTCAGTGATTTTTGGGGTCAATTTAGAAAGTGACCCCCCTTTTGACTTCGTTGGAACTGCCAAGAGTTGTTCTGTGGACCAGTTTAATTCTGCCAAATGGTTATTCCATGAAATCTGTGAGTTGAAAACAAAAAGTCTATCTCTTCATGGTAAGTTGGGGGAAATTGAATCCAAAGTTGTGGGGCTAATTCAGCTCGAAGCGGAGAAGAATACCAATGTGAAGGATAACACTCAAAAAATAGCTCTGTTGAAAATGATATTGAAAAAATGAAAGGAACCTTGAAAAAAATTATTGATCAAAACTGTAGAATTTCCATACATAATGTTGTTATTATCAAAGCCATGTTTGAAAGACTAGAGAGAACCCAGAAGAGAGCTCTGATCGTCGACCTTGATCAGGAGAAAGACCAGGACGAGGAAGCAGGGATCTCTAAACGAACCAGATCAAGCATGAAAAGAAAAGCCCCGACCACCCCAAATATGACTCAGATCTTTATGGAAGGGGTCCAGGATATGGTGGACCTAGAAGAGGTTGCAGACGAGCTTCTGAAATCTATGGATTAGCTATGGCTGGGCCCAGCTTTGTCTGTTTGCTGGCCGCTTAATGGTTTTTTTGTGACTTTTTGTGGCTATGCAGCTTTAGCTGGTTTTATCTTCCGGAAGCCATTTTGTCTTTTGGACTCTATTTTGGTCTTAGCTTGTAATGTTGCTTTGTGGTTTTGGGTCCTGTAAAACCTTTTTATCCCCCTTTTATCAAAACTATAAAGATATGTTTTCAATATACATTCATTTGCATAGTATAGAGGTTGTTTCACATACACTTCTTCTTCTAAAACCCATTCAAAACTATTGATTTGACATGCATCTAATAAATTTTTGAATTATTTATGTTGTTATGGCTAAGACCATTCTAACTATATCAAGCTTTTTAATTGGTGCAAATGTCTTATCATAGTCAATTCCATGTCATTGGGTAAAACATTTTTCTACTAACCTTATTTGTATTTCTCAACAGGTCACCTAAATTATATTAAACTTAGTCTTATAGACCCATTTGAATCTTAAGCAATATTTACCTTCAAATAGATCTACTGTCTCTCATGTTTCATTCATTTCGATGCAATCTATCTCTTCATCCAAAACCTTATCTAATTTTCGTCCTTGATTGATTTCCTCAAAATATATAGAGGATTATGTCACATCCCAGCTAATTAAGCCTAATAGAAGTCAAGGAGAGCAAAGGAAAGAGTATGGGCACCACGACAAAGAAAGAGGAAAGATGGTGCATTTAATAAGGTATGGAACCCTTTTCATTTCTCCTCCAATGTCACGTGAAGGGAGGGGCATCCATTCTTTTGGGTGAGAAGACAACTTGATAAGGGGCATGATATGGCACACCTGATAGCTCATTGAAATGAAATGAAAATTTTTAATGATGTCCACGAGGCCAAAGAAGCCTATGGGACCCAAGAGCAGCACAAGAGCCTCCCATAAAAAGGCCCTAAATAGATTGCAAACTTTGTTTGAGATCAACCCTTCTGCAGTGAATTTTGATGATGAAGTTTGTAGTTTTGTCTAACCTTGATTCTTCAAATAGGGTATTTAAATTATCGACTTGCACGATGTATCAATAACTAGCCCATATGTCTTTATACACTAAGCACTCCATGGTTAAATTCCATTCCGTCTCCACCATACCCATGTTACAAATTTGGCATTTTCTATTTTCCCACTCCTTTTTAGTAACCACCACCTGCCTGTTTCACACCTAAGATGGTGTGAACTAGTATGCAATTGAGCTATCAACATTTTTACTTTCCATTTTATATTCACTCCTATATAGGCCTTTTTCTTCATGGCCCCTCGTGGGATTGAATTATTTGATATAATAATCCTTTTTATGCGCTATTTTTTTCATCTATATAGCATATTTAAATTTTTCTCTCACATAATTTTGTATTTCTTCATTTGTGTTTGGGAACTCATGCATCTCAACATCCGAATTTTTCATCCATTTGATATTTTGTTTCATTCAGGTGTTCTTTCTTCTAGTTAGCTCTTCTTTCATGATTAACTTAGGCCAACAATGACTCTCCATATTATGAACCTTCTTTAGGTAGGTTAATCATTGGATCATCACTGAGGCCTCCAAGGGGAAATTGATGGTCTCTGCCAATAAAATCTCATAAGGCACTATAGTCGTAAGCTTGAGGCTGCTTATAATTAGATGTTTTCATATTCTTTCCACTTGTCTCCATTTCTTGTCTAACATATTGTTGCCCCAAATTTCACACCCATATAGAATCACCAGCGTGACAAGAAGCCCAAAAATCATTCTTTTAGTTTTCCAATCCCATAATTTAGCATTTCTACATCTATTTTGCAAAGAGTATAGCACTTTCTAGCCTCCCTAAATTATTTTTGCTCTACATGTTTCCCAGCTGAGTTTGTTGTGAAAATCAAGCCCAAGGTACTTGTACTCGTCCACTATTTCCAACGGCCTACTTTCAAAGAGAAATTCAATTTGTTGTTTTTTCCTTTGCAGCGAGAAGATCATTACTTTGGTTTTGCTAGTGTTCACTTGCATCCCGACCTCTTGACAAAACAATTCAAGAGCCTTCAAATGCTTTCTCAAATCAAGCACAGTTTTAGCAATTAAAATGAGATCATCAGCATATAAGAGCAATTTTATTACAAAGTTGGCCAAATGAATGCCTTTCCCACCAACCTTGTCTAACCATTCTTCCAACTTATCAATGTAAAGCCCAACTAACGTTGGGGAAAGCGAGCACCCTTGCTTGACACCAACATCGCTGCCAAAGGATTCTAACATACCATCATTGGTTCTGATTTTAGCTCTGACCTGCTCGTAGAGCTTATGAACAACTGCCCTAAGCTCATGCAGAACTCCCAAATCCTCCATTCTCTTCCATAACTTACCCCGCGGAACTGTGTCAAAGGCTTTTTTAAAGTCAACAAAGCAGCAATAAGCTTCATCGCCTTGAACATCCCAAATTTTCTCAATCAAGAATCTAAGGGTAACTCCATGGTCAATAGTGGAATGTTTGGGCCTAAAACCAGCTTGTCCCTCAACACTTTTTCCTCTTGTTAAACCCAACTACTAATCCTGTGCTCAATCATGCTTCCAAAAAGTTTTCCTAGAAGAGGGTTAATCATAATAGTGGGCTAGTTTGATGGGTTATTTATGTCACCACTTTTGTGCAAGGGAATAACGACACTAGTGGTCCATCCTTCCGGAAAGCCTTCTTGAATAACCCTATTGGAAATACCCCTGATACAAGGTGCAAGGACCTCGATACCCCACTTTAAATACTTTGCTTGCAACCCATCAATATCTTGTGCTTTCCCTCCTGCCAACCTTCTTATGCCTTGACTAATATCTTCTACGGTGAACAATTCGATGGCTGTGTTGATTATTGGAGGTCTATGTTTATCCTGCTCACGCTCATAGAGAAGTTTTACATAGTCTAGCCATTGCGAGCTTGTAATATTATTTTCCATTTGTTTTCTTTTCTGCTGTAGCTCCTTCCAAAATTTTTTGGGGTTGTTCTTTCCAAGGGTGATCAACTCCAATCTTCTTGTACTTACATATTTTTCTTTTTTACTTCGTATCACCCTTTCATACTCTTTCTTGTTTTCTATTGTCATTCCCTCCTCACGGAGCTTCCTTTTTGTTAACTTGCACTCTTCATCGAACCACGGGTTTGCTGGGAAAGTATTTGTATTTCCTCTCTTGGGTCTACTCCTCTTACACTCATCCAAAGCTTTGTGTACTAGAGGAATCAATGTGTTCTTGTTTATTGAGTGCTGCTTTATGTAATCTGATTTTTTTCCAGATTCCTGAAAGAGATTTTTGAGGGCATCCTTGAAGATTTTTTGATTTTCTTGAGTCATGAGAATCCTTCCCTGCGGGGGTGCTTTCTTCTTGCTGATAAGGTCTTGTTCCCCTTGCTGCTTTATTATGTGGATGTCAAGTTTTACATATATTGGATTGTGATCTGATTTCAACTCTATTGGACATTTACCAATCACTAGCACCATTATCCTTGTTGTATAGTTACGAGATAGAATGACATAATCCACCACACTTTGTCCATTTGAGGTCTTACAAGTGATGTTGCCCAATCTCAGCCATGATCTCATACCATTGCATATTACCAAGTTGAATAAATTGCATACTCCCAACAATTCTACCCCAAAGTGAGTAACATTACATTTATTATCTTGAGAGGATCATTCACAAAGTTGATGGTTCTCTTCTTCCAACGATAGCAGATCATCTTTCTCGTTATCTTTGCTTTTCAAGTTAAGAGCCTGATTGTTAGCTATCTTGGCATTAAAATCACCTATTACTATAACTTCTCCCATAGTGTTAAACACTGCAATGTCTCTTTTGAGATTCACGGTCTAGACTCATTTTCTTATAAGATTTGGAGCCTTTTGGGGTGAAGTAGCAAGCAACCAATCTAATTGTAGTATGATTTTCTGTTATTTTTAACCATATGTACTGTTTGGTTGGAGATCTTCTTTCTCCACTTTTATATTTTTGTCCCATGATTCTTTGATTAGGACTGCAACTCCACCATGACCTTTGCCATTTTTTGTTCTCTCATTCCAAATTGAGATCTTTTTATATCCTTTAAAATCTAGAATTTTACACCCTTCATGCTCATGAGTCTCAGTAAGGATAATAATGTCTTTTCTAGCTACTATGTGCCCTAATCAAGGTCCTCTTCTCCAAGGATAACCTCTGTAATTCCAACTTACTATAGATAAATATTCCTGGGGGGCCTCGAGTTCCTATTTTTGATGTGTAACTCTGTCACTGACTTGGGCCTTACCATTTTGCAACCAAGCCCATTTACCTTTGCTTCTTGCTAGTTTTACCTTTTCCCACTCTTTTTTGTCTTTCTTCTTTCTATGTTATGGTTAGGTCCTCATCAAGGTAGATTTATGTACATTTAAGGAACCTCTTGTTCCTTAGTAGCACATTTTTGTCCTCAAGTTTCCCTAAGGTAACTCTTACATGCCTATTCTTGCCACCTTCTATCCATTTTCCAATCCTATTTGCTTGCTGAATAATACCTAACCATTGAAGTTCATCCTGAAAGAAATCCCTTGCCAACTCTTTTGTAGTTTCTTTCTCACCATAGTCTTTTAGCCCTTTAACAATGACATTCATAGTCCTATCTTTTTTGTCCTTTTCCTCTCTTAACTGCCTCCTAACTTGCTTTTCTATAATGTGTCTTTGTGGATCTAATGGTCCTCTTACTACATGAGCCCAATATTTGGCCTCTTCTAATTGATCCCTTAGTTTCTCTTCTTTTAACTTCATGTTGTTCATTACTGACTGTATTTCCTTTAAGTATGAATTATTTCTTTCAACTACCTCTTTTGGCTTACTTGTGCTTGCTGCATCCATTTGAACTAAAACTTGTCTTATCGATAATAATTCTTGTTCCCCTTTTTCCATGGAGATTTGTAGTTTGTTTATCTGTTCTTTTAGCAAATTGATCTCCCTTGTTAACTACCAATTGGCTTCTATGACCTCTTTTACTTTGGTGCTTTCATAGAGCTCTCTTGTTTCCAAGGATTGGAGTATCTTCTTCATGTCCATTAGCTCATTGATGCATAAATCAGAGGACCACATAAGCGGCATTATGGTGGGGCTATACGTATCAGAGTTAACTTCCTCCCCCAACATCTTGTCTATGTGAATGCTTTCATCTTCGGTTTGCTTCTTTCTTGAGACTATGTGAGATATTAAGCTCACATTTTCTTTTCCTTTAGATTGCCCTATATTCTCTTGCTGAATTTCTGTTGTAATAGTTGTATTCTTAGGTTCTATCCTTAGAAGAATTGTTGCAAGCTTGCCCCTCTTTGCCAACTTCACTTTTTGAGTTTTCCTATGCCTTATAATCCCCTTGTACTATTTTGCATTTACACAGACACACCTTTCCTCCATGCTTAAAAGGTTATTTTGCAGGTAGCCTACCACACATGTTATTCGCTGCCCCAACGAATGCTGAAAACTCCATCGGAAGGTGTATTGAAAAGTTAAAAGGAATTAAAAAATTCCCCTGAGCTAACATGTTATTCATAGGCCACTGTGAACCCTTTTGTCTTTTTCTAGTTATT
>VDFB02321918.1:0-33517 GCA_007258455.2 Sequoia sempervirens
AAAAATAGAAAGGTAGGCCTAATTCTCTTTTGCACCACTATTTAATTCAATTGCTCATTACGAAAAGTTTGAATGGATCAATTTTTGAAATTTTTATAGAAGGAATTTCTTGTGATGAATGATACTAGAGATTACAACAGGGCAAGGTCCTCACCAAAAAAGGTTAAGGGAGACAATTGCAAAGGATATAAGAGGAAGGTGCCAAAGCAAGGAGAAAGTTGAGACTGCAAGAAGATTCAAATGAAGAGCACAATGTGGAAGTAAATCATGAAGCCACACATTATGCCCATGCAACCTCCTCCAAACCTATAGCTACAAGTTTTGCACATGCGACATTCTCTTCCACACCTACAACTGTCGACTCTCCACATATAGCATCATCCCCCATGCATACATCTATGCAAAACTAATGCATCACCCTCTATGCATGCAACAATACTATTTAATATGGGATATCCATAAATTCAGCTAGAAGGAAACAAAAGGTCACCTCACCACCAAAACCTCCCCAACCAAAGCACTCACACCATCTTAAGAAAAAGTGGTTAACACCAGGCACCTCTAAATTGGCTTCCAAAGTTGTCTTTGTTCAGACTTATATAGATTTTGAATGAGAAGAGCTTTTGTTCAAAGGACAAGTGAAGACTCAAACACTTCTAGCAGCTTTGGCTTTCATCTAGATGCAAAGTCAACTCCTTCCTCTAAACTTACAGCCCAAGAACATGAAGAAGAACCATTCCCTATAGCAATAAAGAAAAAGAAAGAACTGCAGCCTACGAAAAATTGAACAACTGGAAGCAGGGCTTCAAGTATATGAAAATCAAAGAAATGAGTTGGACGCATTGACTCAAAGGGCAGAAGAAGAAATATAATGTGAAAATGTCGAATCTATGCAACATGCAATTGAAGAAGTGTCATCTACAAAACTGCCTACAACTATTGCCACAGGTACTCTAGATATTAATCACCAAAGTCTTTGTGTTTAACTGAATTTAAACAGTTTGAAAGAACATCCACTCAAACAGATGGACCCAACCTTGAAACATTATTGTGGAAAAAGGATGAGGCCATTAGGCCTATGAAAAAACATGGGCTTAAGATAAGAAAGAGATAGAAGAAAAATTTAATGAGGAACTGAAAAACAAGGATGTGGAAATCAATAGATTAAAGAAAAAGGTAGAGAAAATGGGTAAACTTACTATACAAATAATCTATCATGTATCTACCCCTTAATCTATAAGGCAGGTTTATATTTTCAAATTTTTGTTTGAGCCTTTCAAAGCATAATATCTTCATTTCAGAGCATCATAAACCTGCCTTATGAATCTACTAACTTGGCAGAATCTATAAGTGAACATCACAAGGCAGGTTTATATTTTCAGAAGGCCCACTTAATCTATAAGTGATCATAAGGCAGGTTTATATTTTCAAATTTTTGTTTGAGCCTTTCAAAGCATAATAACTTCATTTTGGAGCATCTTGACAACAGGCAATAGAAAACTCTCTAGCAATTCAGACTAAACATTTTGAATATATATAACTCCTTTTTCTGAGATAAAGAGACAAGCATACCAAGCTATCAACTGTGATGTAATAGGAGGACTTGATAAGCTACTAAATTTGCACCCACAGATATCATCTTGACAAAAAAAATTATGTAAAGGAGACAAGAAAGACTTACCAAGACTCTGCTTGAGAGAGCAGTCTTTTCCTCAAAGCATCCATCAGAGTTCCACAACCATCCAGTGTTAGTTGGGTTCATGTTGCCATCATTAAAGTTTCAATCAACCACCTGAGGAGCACTCAGAGTGGCATTGGAAGAATTGACAGGGGGATGGGGAGGCAGGGTGGAGGTTTGGGTCTGTGGATTTTTGTTCACAAAGTCCTGCTGAGTTGGTTGAGCATGTACATTCTCCTCTCCCATAACCCCAAGCAGTTTTTCAATTGCAACATTACAACTATGAATGCTCTGGTACACATATCTCAGAATTGAAACAGTCTTCTTGTTTGAGGAGGCAAGGGAGACTGCCTTCTGATTCTTGTAATAGCTTGGGGCTTGTTGAGAAGCAAATTAAAGAGGTAACTGCTCTTTACCATGGAGGACATGTTGTGGGCCTTCACCGTACCAGCAAGTGAGTTATTTATATTTGCCAACTCAATTTTAAGAGAAGATTCTTTGGAATTGGAGGGATTTGTATTTTTTCTTCCGTATTCAATATTGGAATGTAGGCTTCAGCAGGGTTATTAGAGATTCTAGGGAGGTGAAGATGAGTTCCAAACTGCATAAGATTAAGGATCTATACAACATAGGATTATTGTCCTCGGCAGTGTTACAGACTCCTGAATTAAGAAAAAATAAAGCAGTTACCATTAGTATAAAATCTAAAAGTTGTTAATATAACTTTGCTATAACCAAGCCTATTACAGCACATTTCGTCTTCAACCAGCCCTGGTATCTGGTGTTCAAAGATATTTAAGAACATTTTGTAGAATATACATGGAAGACATCTGCAATGAAGATTGTATAGTATTTCGTTACACATTTAGTAAAGAATACATATAAGGCTGAGTTCTACATTATGGTCACAATCATAAATCAGTATAGCATATGGTGCACAAGTAGATTGAATTTGATAAATTATTATGACTCTTCAAATATTTTACATACTTTTTTATATCATGTATAGTCTACATAAAGCAGCCTCAACTCAGGCACTTGTTTGTTTATTGTACAGCCTGTTGCTTGTTGACTATGAGTTCTAAAGTGCATGTTTTGTCCATTTCTACCACTAAAATGAAAGAATGCGTCATGGAAGAAGCCCGCATTGATTAACTACTTAATTACATTTACCAATTTATTATCCAATCTTATAAATTTTACCCAGCACAACTTTGGATATATTAATCATAAAAGTCTGATTCTGAAATATTCATTAGAAATGTAAATAGAAAAATTATAGAACCTGCAGTGTCATTTGTTGTATGTCCCACAGAGGCTTTAGGACGTAATTGAAAAACTTCAACTAAATCCCACAATCCCCACCTTAAAAAAAAAAATCTTAAGGTTCAAACCACAATGCATAGTAAATGTTTTAGCTGTGCATTTCCTTCTACCATCTACCCATACCATGTCCTGATTACAATTTTACTGGAAACAAGGCTACAAATACAAATCATAAGCTACAATTTGCTATTTCCACCAACTCGTGATTTGAAAAAAATTCCCTGAGCACATATTTGTGATATATTCACTGCACTGCAAATTTTTGTAGATCATTTGTTGCCAGTTCCACAGATGGGTGTACATAATCATATATTGAAGGCTCATCAAAGTCATTTGGCAATGACTCCCAATGTAAATTTGGAACCCAATTAGCACTCTTCAATACCTTCAAGAGCTCCTCAAGCAGAATTTGATTACCGATAGGGCTCAAGTGCAGTCCATCACTGTCAATTTTCGAAAGCTCAAAAAATTTAGCAACAAAACATTTAGCACAAAGCATGAGAAAATAAGCAGAGAAATTAAGATAACACATTACTTCATCAGATATACCCAACACTCCAACATCACTTTAACCAAAGTAAGCAGTTCCTTTATGCTAAAATGAAAGAGTTATAATTTCAAATTGAACCCCATCCAAAAGGTTGATAGCTCTAACACTACTTTGCCAAATATTTCTGCTTATCTGATATACAAAAAAAGCAACTACATTACAAGAGATACAATCTAGATAAATATCTGCAAAGCTGCATTACAAAAACATCTGAGTTATGAAAATAAAAGTGTGCTCTAGGGGATGGAAATAGACTATTTCAAAGAAGGGGCATTAATGAAAGAAAAGTATGAGAAATAAACTGCTTAAGATAGATTAAAACACCAATAAAGCCATTGATCATTTCTCTGCACCTTGAAATGTGATTTTTAAGCAAATAGAACCATGAGTGGAACAGTGATCAAAATGAGAATAGCCAGGTTGAAGAGCAATCTGATATAGGTTATCCAGGAGTTACTGTTTGCACCTGTAACCAATTCTTTTCTAGATCTGCGAGTACATTATGTTGCAAGAGGATCCAGTTAGGGGAAAGGGACTTTATGAGGGATACCTTACCCTTGTTGGGTAATTGGGCTGGGCTAATGATGACCTGTGTTCAGTCATTTTGATGGTGAAATGGAGTAAACTCTTTCCTGTATTAGCTCAGCGTATTTTCATTTTGCCGGGTCTCAATAGAGGGCATCCTCAATGACTGCTATACAATGTTGCCGTCACTGGCTGAATCCCACAAACCATAGCAGCATTAATCGTTTGGGGAAAAAATCGGCAGACCAAAAGTTCAGGATTTTTTGAAAAAATGGGGAAAAGATCGGGAAAAAATTGGATTTACAAAGATTAAAACAGATCCATACTTTTTTTAAAATTAATGGCATTTCCATATGCAGGAACATTGAGAGCAAATAAAATACAGAGTTCAATCCATGAATTAGAAAATAGATTTTTGTTGGTTATATTCATATAAGCTGATTACACATTGCACAAAACATACTACAACTACGTAAATATCCAGATGGTGACAGTTGTCACAATGCTACCCACATTTTCATACATGTCTACCAAAGCATTTTTATCAAACAGTTCACTGCCTTGCTATGGCGGCTAAAAGCCTAAAACAGGTGCTGAACAAATTTGTGGATGCTTGGAAAAAAAATCTATCAAAGCATAATAGTAAAGCAATTGCATAGACAAGGCAGTGAACTGTTCAAATGCCTCAAAAATGTGGTCTCATGGTGATGGAATGCCATGACAATCCTGCTAATTTGTTTGTCATAGCGTCGTTATGGCATTCCATCCTGTAAAGAACCACATTTCTTTAAGCTTATTTTCAAATAATTCCACTACTTTCTGTGCTACCACGTTTTTCATACATGTCTGCAAAGCATTTTATCAAACGGTTCAGCAGCCTTCGTACTTTATGGCTAAAAACCTAAAACAAGTGCTTCGAACAAGCTATGGATGCTTGGAAAAAATCTACCAAAGCATAATAGTAAGCAATAACATAGACAAGGCAGTGAATTGTTTAAAAAAATGCCTAAAAGAAATGTAGACTCACAGTGATGGAATGCCATGACAATCCATAGCAATTTGCTTGTCATGGCATTCCATCACCATGACAGGAAGTATGTGGTTAGAAGGTTTCCTTATCTGGAGTAGAATAAAGACTTTGTCCTTCTGCAAGAGCTCAAGGCTGTGGGGTTCTTGCTTGAGACTAATCTAAAATTCATTTGGGGGAACTCAATGTTCTTGGCTTCCAATCATGAAAAAGGCAAAGGGGGTGTCCGGTGTTGCCATCTTGGTGGCCAATAAGTGGAAACCCTATCTCACCAATTCAGGGGTCTCTCCCTGCAACAGAGTAGTTTGGGCCACCTTTGAGAGGGGTGATGCCAAATTCGGTATTTGTTCAATTTATGCTCCAAATGATTATCTTGGTAGGAGTGAGTTGTGGAGGTGGCTAGCAAGGCTCCCAGAGATCCCTTGGGTTATAGGCGAAGATTTTAACATGATTGAAAATAGGGAAGATAAAAAGGGTGGCATCAATATGAACTGGAAAGGGAATGAGATGCATTATTGGCTCAAAATGAAGAACAAGCTTAATATTATTGATCCCCTTGAAGGTCTAAAGCAAGAAAGCAGTGGTGTTTGGTTTACTTGGTGTAATGCACAGAAGGGTAGCAAAAGAATTTATAGTAGGCTGGACAGGTTCTATGCCAACAAAGACCTATGTTGTTTTGTACCTTTCAGTGAAGGAAACAAAGTCTTGGTCTATCCTTACACACTCTCTGACCATCATCCTATTAAAGCTAGGATAACCATAAACAGTGGTGTCAAGATTAGCCCCAAGAATAGGGACAATTTCTTGCTCAACACTAGCTTGTTGAGGGACAAAGACTGCATGGAGGTTGTGAATACCTTACAAGGTATCAATAGGTGGATGTTAAAGGCCTTAGTCCTATTGAAAGATGGAATCACAATGCTAAGTCTTGAAGATGCATCTTCCAAACAATTGGAAAAAAGAAGGCATTAGATAGGAGGGAAGAGAACCGCCTCCAAGATGAATTATTAGCTGCTAAAACAAGGATCCAAGAAAAGCATATGGATGAGCAACTATTTGAGGAGCTCAACAAGACAAAATGCTCTCTGAGGAAACTTCAAACTAATAAGATTCAGGGGCTAAAAGTGAGGACTAAGCTCAACTGGCTAAGCAACGGGGATAAAGGGTCAAAGTTTTTCTTCAGGTATATTAAAGACAAAGGCATGAAGGACCAAATAGACTAGATTTGCCACAATGGTGTGAACTGTCAAAGCAAGAAGACATCTTGCAGTAATTCACAATATTTTATAAAGACCTCTTTAGGTCTGAAGATAATGGTTTAGGTTGCTTGGAGGTTAGAAACAAGCTTAAGAGTTTAATGCCTGAAAAAATCTCTAAAGAAGACAGTGTGCAAAAAGCTGCTGCTATATCCAAAGAGGAGATTAAAAGAGCAATTCTATCCATGAGTAATGATAAATCTCCTGGGATAGATGGGCTCCCTGTTGAGTTTTACAAAGTCTTCATTGAGTGGATTTGCAAGGATCTCCACCAGGTTTACATGGATGCCCTTGCCAAAGGGTCTTTGGCCCTGCATTAACCAAGGCCTTATAAAGTTGCTGCCAAAAGTGTAAATTTTAAGTGAACAGATTAAATGCACAGAAAATAATTCAAAATCAGAAACAATAACACAGCAGATACCCTGGGAAAACCCTCCTCTCGAGGGAGAAAAACCCAGCAACAAAGATCTCTCTTATATTTATATTAGCAGTGTCAACAATTCACTTTACAATGAGGCCAAACACAAGGCCAGCAATCAGTACCTTCACCAGATACAAGGAACAGATACAGACCTCACTTTCAGACAGTATAATTCAGACCTTCAAGAGTATTCGCAACTCAGCATTAGATAGCCTTCAATCTGTACTGGAACAATTCGCAATCTGTTCTTGAAGCACCTGAAAGAATTCTCTTGACAGTTCACACTTGAAGGAGTTTGCACTTATTCGCTCTTGACAAAATTCGCAATCTCTGAACTTGATGATTCGAAATCTGTTAACAAGGAATTCACACTTGCAAATAATTCGCACTAGAAGATATATCACACATGAAGGTAATTTGCACTTTCTTGATGATCATACAAAGGAAGGATGATCTTGTATATATACAACTTAGAGAGGTCGCACCTCTTCATATCATGAGGTTGGCCAGAATAAGCACAATTACAAATCATAAATGATGTCGGCCAGAATAATATTAATTTCAAATCATAAAGGATGTCGGCCAGAAGTGAAATCGTAAATAATACAAGTGAGGTCGGCCACCTCATAAATATTAGACAATAAATTAAATAGCTGACAGGCTATCATTTAATTTATGTTTCCTTCAATAGAGCTGGAAGGATCGCCTGTAGCTGTACTTATCATTAACACTCCCTCTCAACTAGGGAGAGAACTTCCAACTGCACAAAACAAATCATCTCAATCAGATATGAAGAGAAGAATATCACCTCATCGTGATATTAGATATCGTCTCAATATCAACCATAGAAAGGTAAGTACAAGTGTTCATCACTTGCGTGATGTTGTCACCTCAACGTGACTTTCACCATGACTCTCTCAAAGGGTGAAACACAAGTACAACACATGTCATGGAGTCTCACCAATGACATCCACCATGACTCAGCTCAGAGGGTGGAAACAAGGGCTTTCACCTCAAATTCTTCCGTCTCAGAAGAAAATGCATTAACAAGGGCTTGCACCTCAAATTCTTCCGTCTCAAAAGAAAATGCATTAACAAGGCTCTTGATCACTGAGACTCTTACTGGAGTCAAGGCTGGATTCTCCACCATACCAAGCTTATCTCGAAAGTACACAAAAACTTTGCTTCTGGCGAGTGGCTTGGTGAGAATATCGTGCATCATCGATGCCTTCTAGTGTACCTCAAGCATGCTGACCTTACAGCGATGCACCATATCTCTAATATAGTGGTACTTGATCTCAACATGCTTGGATGCAATGTGAAACAGGATTGACCAGAAAGCTTCACACAACTCGATTATCCATGATGAATGATAGTAGGCTCCATTGATTGTCCAAACAATCTGGAAGCTTCACCCGAAGCCACATTGCTTCACGAGGTTGCCATACAAGGCTGCTATATTTTCGGCCTCTGCTGTACTCAATGCTATAGATGACTGCTTCTTGCTGCACCAAGAAATCATAGCAGAACCCAAGCTGAAGCAACAACCAGAGGTGCTCTTCCGATCTGTGACACAACCTGCCCAATCAGAATCGGTGAAACCATGTAACTCCAGTGCATCTGAAGTATACCTCAACCCATATCCAAACGTGCCCGCAAGTATCTCGAGGGATATGTTTAGCTGCAACAAGATGTATCTATCTCGGATCACACATAAACTGGCTAAGTGCACTTTCAGCATAGCAAATGCTCGGTCTAGTGTTAACTAGATACATCAAGGATCCAATCAGGTTAATCGTACAATGTAGGATCCACCAAATCTGAACTAGCTGCAGCCTCCTTCAATTTATGTAGATTGGTCTCCATAGGTGTAGACATGGATTTGCAATCCATCATGCCAAATCTCTTAAGTATATCAATGGTGTACTTCCCTTGACTTAGAATCATTCCATCTGGTTTCTGCCAAACTTCTAAGCCAAGGAAGTAATGCATGAGCCCAAGGTCCTTCATCTCAAATTCAGAAAGTCAATTCCTTCTTACATTCAAGAATCGGGTGATCTTCTCCAGTAAGGATCAGATCGTCAACATATAAAACCAAAATTAATGCATCACCATTGATTACCTTGAAGTAGAGATTTGAATCAGCATCATTCTTTAAGAAACACAAGCTTGATAGGTACTGATCAATCCTTTCGTACCATGCACGAGGAGCTTGCTTAAGACCATACAAGGCCTTCTTCAGCTTGCAAACATGAGACTCCCTTCCCATGAATCTCAAATCCATCAGGTTGCTCTATATAAACCTCTTCCTCAATCACTCCATTGAAAAAGGTTGTCTTCACATCCATCTGGTGAATCTTCCATCCTCTAGATGCAGCAATAGCAATGATGGTTCTGAAGTGTAGCGAGCAACAGGGCAAATGTCCATCATAATCAACTCCCTCTTTCTAAGAAAACCCACGAGCCACAAATCTTGCCTTGTACTTCTCTATGCTTCCATCTGCAGCATGCTTAATCTTGAATAGCCATTTAGAAGATACCACAGACTTGCCCTCGGGTCTAGGAACAATATCCCAAACATCATTTTTAAGAATTGACTGATACTCCTCTGTCATAGCATCTCTCCAAACTTGAAGACTAGATGCTTCCTCAACACAGGTAGGCTCAGATTCTATAATCTGACTCATCAAGGCAACATAACTGGAGAACTTATGTGGCCTTTTGCTTTCTCTGAATGTGCCTCTAGGAGCTGCAAAGCTTTCAGCCTCTTGCATAGTGCGACTAGCCCATAGAGGTCTCTTTCTCCCAATAACAATGTCAGTAGGCCCATCAGTAGGTTCCAAGGGTTCAACTGGATCAAGATCTTCCTTTGGTTCCATAGTCTCCCTCTGAATCTCAGGAGTATGGTCAACTTCCATATCCTGAGGAGACTCTTCATTATTAATCTCCATATGAATCCCTCTGGATCTTCTGAATGCAATATCTTCCTCGAATGTGACATCCCTACTGATCTCTATCACCTTTTGACCTAGAATGTAGATTCTGTATGCTTTTGAGTTTTCACTGTATCCCACAAATATTCCCTTCTTGCCAGAAGGCTCCAACTTGGTTCTCTTTTCTTTGGGAACATGAACATAGACAGGACAGCCAAAGATCCTCAAGTGACTGACTTCAGGCTTCTCCCTGTAAAGGCTTCTTCTGGAGTGATATTCTCCAAGATCTTATGAGGACTTCTGTTTTGAACATATACAGCTGTCCTGGAAGCTTCTGCCCATAGGAAGGTTTGCAAATCTTGATCATGGATCATGGCCTTTGCTGCTTCCACAATCGTTCTGTTCTTTCTTTCTGCAACACCGTTTTGTTGAGGATTATAGGGAACACAGAACTCCCTCTTAATCCCTGCATCAATACAAAAGTTCCGAAAACTACCAGAGGTGTATTCTCCACCATTGTCAGATCTAAGGACTTTTATTCTTTTACCAGAAATATTTTCTACCAAGGCTTTAAACTCTTTAAACCTATCCAATACTTCCTCAGACTCTTTAGATTTCAAAAAATAAATCCAAGTCTTCCTAGAGTGATCATCAATGAAAAGAACATAATACAAGAAACCACTTGAAGAAGGAACAGACATAGGACCACATAAATCAAAATGAATTAGGTCTAAAATACACTTAGATCTATTTTCTCTACTATGAAAAGGGGCTTTTATGTTCTTACCTAATGCGCAACCCTTGCATGTGCCTTCGTGCTCTTGAGTGAACTTAGGAAGGCCCGTCACCATCTTTTCCATGATAGGTAGGGCTCGGAAGTGCAAGTGATGCCAAAGATCACAAAGACTTGAAGAGTCATGAACCAAAGCTTGTAAAGAATGTGTGCAAACCTTGTAGAGGTTATCATGTCTAACTCCAATTACTTGAGCATTCTTGAAGCTAGAGTTCTCCATCCATACTAAAACTTTACCTTTGGAAAAGGCAACTTGATATCCTTTATCTTCCAATGCTGATATAGAAATAAGATTGCGATTGATTTCAGGAACATAAAGAACATTACCCAATTGAAGTGATATGCCGGAATCCAAGTGAAGTGTAGAGGTCCCAATTCCTTTCACGAAGTAGCTAGCATCATCTCCAATGATGACTTGTTCTGAAGACTCCTTCTCCACCAAACTTGATAAGTGCTCCTTGAACCCGGTGATGTGTCGTGAAGCACCACTGTCGATTATCCAAGTGTTGGTGTCTGAAGGTACACTACTTGATAACGCTGAATAGAACAAATATTCACTTGAATCCTTTTGAGGAGAGGCATCATCAACATCCGCAACAGTGACTTGTTGTTTAGGTCTAGTTGGACAATCCTTGGCGAAGTGCCCAAATTTGTCACACCTAAAACATTGAATCTTTGACATATCCCTCTTCTTCTTAAATGGAGGTGCATCATCATTTCCCTTGTCCCTATTCCTTTTGAAGAATCCTTTCCTTCCCTCTTTTCCTTTCTTCTTTGAAGAATGGGATGCGAGAACATGAACATCTTCATTCCTTGAACTTTGACCAATGCTTCTTGCCATCAACCTAGATTCCTCTTGAATACAATCAGATCTTAGGCGATCAAACTTAGGCAATTTTGACCTTGCACTGATTCCCTGAATGTATGATTCCCAAGACAAAGGTAGCCCATTGAGAGCAAGCATAGTCAGATCCTTGTCTTCAACCATATGCCCAATTGTTGAGAGTTGATCTCTCAAATTTGAAATCCTCATGAAGTATGCAGTAACAGATTCTCCCTTAGACATCTTCACATGATGCAATTGATGCTTTAGTGCAAGGGCTCAACTGGTATTGTTGACTTGGTACATCTCTTCCAAGGTCTTGAGCATATCTCTTGCTGTCTTCAACTTAGAGATGATAGGAACAATATGATCCTTGACAAAGTCAACCAGAATCTTCATTGCTTTGATGTCTTTCTTCAGCCACTCCTTTTCTTCTTCCTCCTCAGGTTCAGAAATGCTAGACTCCACGAATTCACCCAAATCATTTTCACGCAAGGTGAGCATGATCCTAAATCTCCATGAAGTGAAATTAGATGCACCTTCAAGTCTATCTTCAACCTTCAAACCATTCACCATCTTGACTGAAGTAGATAAGTGAGCAACAAAAGGTATGCTGATTAGCAATAATCTGATCACGATCCTCAAACCCGCTCTGATACCATGTAAATTTTAAGTGAACAGATTAAATGCACAGAAAATAATTCAAAATCAGAAATAATAACACAGCAGATACCCTGGGAAAACCCTCCTCTCGAGGGAGAAAAACCCAGCAACAAAGATCTCTCTTATATTTATATTAGCAGTGGCAACAATTCACTTTACAATGAGGCCGAACACAAGGCCAGAAATCAGTACCTTCACCAGATACAAGGAACAGATACATACCTTACTTTCAGACAATATAATTCAGACCTTCAAGAGTATTCGCAACTCAGCATTAGATAGCCTTCAATCTGTACTGGAACAATTTGCAATCTGTTCTTGAAGCGCCTGAAAGAATTCTCTTGACAGTTCACACTTGAAGGAGTTCGCACTTATTCGCTCTTGACAAAATTCGCAATCTCTGAACTTGATGATTCGAAATCTGCTAACAAGGAATTCACACTTGCAAATAATTCGCACTAGAAGATATATCACACATGAAGGTAATTCGCACTTTCTTGATGATCATACAAAGGAAGGATGATCTTGTATATATACAACTTAGAGAGGTCGCACCTCTTCATATCATGAGGTTGGCCAGAATAAGCACAATTACAAATCATAAATGATGTCGGCCAGAATAATATTAATTTCAAATCATAAAGGATGTCGGCCAGAAGTGAAATCGTAAATAATACAAGTGAGGTCGGCCACCTCATAAATATTAGACAATAAATTAAATAGCCGACAGGCTATCATTTAATTTATGTTTCCTTCAATAGAGCTGGAAGGATCGCCTGTAGCTGTACTTATCATTAACAAAAAGAAGGGGATAAAACCTTGATTAAAAACTGGAGTCCTATTACCCTGTTGAATGCGTCCTACAAGGTGCTTGCAAAAGTCTTAGCAAGACTTCCAATATCCTCCCCAAATCCATAAACTCCATTGAAACTGGGTTTATCAAAGGGGGATACATCCTTGAAAGCTTGATAACTAGCTGGGAGGCTTTAGAATGGGCCAAAAGGTCTCAATAGAATGTGGCAATGCTCTTGTTGGACTTCGAGAAGGCTTATGACAAAGTGGAGTGGTCTTTCTTAAAAAATGGCCTTGCAAACCTTTGGGTTTCCACAAGAATTCACTAAGATGATTAGCACTCTCCTAAGTGATGCCTCTGCCCTGATAGAGGTGAATGGGACCAAATCTGAAGCTATTCAGTTGGAAAGGTCAATTAGGCAGGGGTGCCCTATTGCCCCTGCCCTGTTTGTTATTGGCTTGGATGCTCTTCACTATCATCTAAGGGACAATAGCGTTTCTCCTAAAGTGAGGGGTGATCCTTCCTGACAATGGTGAGCTCCTAAATATTCAGTTTGCTGATGACACTTCTATTTTTGTGGAATTGGAAGAGGAAAACTTAGCCAAACTAAGGCCAAACTTGATCTATTCTGCCTAGCTTTTGGAGCTAAGATCTCAAAGGCTAAGTCTATTCTATTAGGGTGGCTTGACACCCCTCCTAGCTGGTTGCAAAAGTTTGATCTTCAATGGGGGGGGCCCAAAAGCAGATAAGATATCTAGGGATCCCATTTCCAGTCTCTCCAAATCTAAAAGAGATGTGGCAAGGGCTAAAAGCCAAAATTGATAAGAAGTTGGATGGGTGGAATAGGCATTATTTGTCCCTTGTTGGTAGGGTACAAGTCTGCCAAAAGATCCTATCCTCCTACATTTTATACTTTGCTTCAGTTTGGTTCTTCAATAGTTATCAAATCAATGAGGTTCAAAAGAAAATCAGAGGGTTCCAAAGAAAATCGGAGGGTTCCTATGGTCCAATGGGAAAGGTAAGAAGTGTTGATTTTAATGATCAGATTTAATGCACAGAAAATTAATTCAAAATCAGACAATAACACAGCAGATACCCTGGGAAAACCCTCCTCTTGAGGGAGAAAAACCCAGCAACAAAGATCTCTCTTATATATATAAATAGTGGCAACAATTCTCTTTACAATGAGGCCAATCTCAAGGCCAATATTCAGCACCTACACAAGATGCAAAGACAGATAATAATCTGCACCTCCTTAATATCTAAATCTGCCCTTGAAGAATTCGCAACCTGCTCTTAAAGAAATTCGCACTTGTATGAAGTAATAAATCGAACTTGCTTGATGACTAAATGTGAACAAATGATCTTCTATATATACAAAATGATAGAGAGGTCGCACCTCTTCAAGAGATAGGTCGGCCAAAATAATTACAAATAATAAATGCTAAATTCAAGGAAGGTCGGCCATCAATAAAGTTTCTTCATGGATAATCGCGCCAATATGAAAGGAGGTCAGCCTTTGAGTAAGGATGTGTCTCTTTATTTAATAACAAATTTGTGCCATATATAAATTAAATAGCCTCATGGCTATCATTTAATTTATCACGCTGGAATATTATATCGACGTTGCAAGTTATCATTAACAAGAAGAAGATGCACTGTGTCAAATGGGCATGGTGTTGTTTGGAAAAAACTAATGGGGATTTGGGCCTAAAGGATCTGAAAAAGCATGGTGTGGCTCTTGCAGCAAAGTGGGTCATCAAGGCCCTAGATGGGAATGAACCTTGGAAGGTGCTAATCAGGAATAACATCTTACAAGCTGTCCCCAAATTGGCAAAATCATGGAAGGCACTACCTTTCAGTGATCTCCTCATACCAAGTATCCAATAGTACCTGCAGGATCATTGGTTTTCAGAAGTATTTGGAAAGCTTGGAAATCTTCAAGGGGTAACTTCACTGGCCCTCTCCTAACTGATCCTAACAGCAACCTGGTTCACCCTGGTAGGTCCATTTGGTGGAACTTAGAACATAATGGTAAGCCTTTAGCCTTGTTGCAAGGCTGCTTAGCAGAAAAATGGAATGAAATGGGCATTAAAACTTTCTGCAACATTATCAAGGATGTATCATTGGTTGGTTGGGATCAGTTGAGAGAGGACTATGGATTACCTTCTTCCAATTTCAGAACCTACTCTGTTTTAAAAGAAGCTTGTAATTATTGGCTTTGAAATCTCAAAATGGAAAATTGGAAAGATGATCCAATTGACATCCAGTGGAAGGGTACTCTCCCCTTACAGGAGGTCAAAACTAAAACTATGTATAAAGAAATTATTGCCTCTTGCACACCCACTGAGTATCTTAACAAGGCCTGGAGGACTAACCGCGAAGATAAAGACTGGCAAAAAGCATTCTCTTATCTGTGGCATAATGGGATAGATGCAAAAAAAACTTGTTTTAGATGGCTTGTTTTATTGCTAAAGGTTCCTTTTAAATTGAAAAATATTGATGTTGATATTTGTGAAATTTGAAGAGTACCTGAAACTGTTTATCATATATTCTTTGATTGTTTTTATGCCAATGAAATATGGAATGTGTTCTGAAATGATCATGATACTTGGGGTTCAAATAGGAAATTCAATTGGAAAGAGATTCTAACGGGTTTTGATATTAACCTGAGTAAAGAACTTCATCTTTTCTGGTTTATTCTCACAACTGAAATCTTATGGGTTATATGGAGGGCAAGAAATGAGGACAAATACAGTGGGATTCGGAGGTATCTTACTGAGTCAAATAAAAGACTCACACTTTTCAATGTTGCATAGCAGGTTGTGGCAACCATGGAGATAGCGGAAAGCAAGTTCCTAATGTTACTCAAAGATGGTATTGTGCTTGTCCACCTGAAGGAAGTCAAGTACGGGCATTCATGGCAGCAAGGGCAGCCCAATCTGGCTGTATTTATGCAGGCATTGGAGACTTTTAAAGAAGAGTTCAAAGAGCAGATCAAAAAAGGGAAAAGTGCCAAAGAAGACAAAGGACCTCAGTTGTTCACCAATTCCAATTACGAGGTTGAAGAAGTGTTTTCTAATGAAGAGCTTGAAGCCATCAATACCTTGGTCAACTGGGACTCTTTGGATGATTACAGCGAGAGTAGGAATTTGGGGAATGAAAGTTAATGTTGTCACAGTCCAATCCTTTTTGTATTATGTCTTTTAGTGCTGATCACAAATCTATAATCTGTATATCTAAATGTATATGTCTTTTCATGCTGTTCACAAGCTTAGAACCTGTATATCTATATAGCTGATAGTGTAAGGTCTGATCACCTATGAACTTCTACAGTTTATACAGCTAACAGATGCTATAGAAAGATGTAATCCGCTGTACTGAGTTTAACATATCATTAAAATTTAATACAAAAAAAAAAAGGGGCAATGTGCATTATGACATTAGTATAATAATTAAAGAGGCATTATTTAATTAATTAGTGATGGGAGAAGATTATTCTAATTAATTAAATAAATATGATTTTTTTAATTAGAAGGGAAGTTGGTCAGATTAATTAAAGATTATTATGTATTTAAATAACTAGTAGAAAAAAGATAACGTAATTAGTTAAATAATTTATTTAAGAAGAAACAATGCGGAATTAATGATGTGATCACAGAAACATGACAGTGATAGAGTTAGAATATGGAAGCAAATTTTAAGTATCTAGAACTTGATGCAAATGTCAATGCATTGCAGCTCTTATCGGGCATGCCTATGAGGTCTGCCAATATACATCATCATTCTATGTGCACACTGCTGGCAGAAATTTCAAAACTCTCTTGCCATTAGATCAATGTACCCCTGCCTTAATATAGCTATTATTTACGCTCTATCCTATGAATTATTTACCAAAATTTGAAATACCATACATAAAAATGGATAGCCTGCCGATGCAACATATCTATTATAGCTTCAACAAAAACGGTTGTGGAAAGCTATGAATCGACCTGAGGCATTCTGTCTCCCACTCCTTTGTTCTTTGAATAGCATTCCATAGATCTACGACACCAACATCCATTTCCTTTGCTACGTCCAAACAGGCCTCAGCATACTCCTGTGCTCGTTCATTTGTGCGATCAGGATAATTTCCAGCATTGATTCCCCACTTGCGTCTGTATCAAGCAATTATTGTAATGATTATTTGACAAATTGTCAGACAAGTATTATTTCTAAGTAAGGATTCAATACGACAAATTTAATTCAAATATTATCATAGAAAGAATTTGATTAATATGTCAAATGTTACAAAATGTAGTTAAATCTATTGACAAATTAACAGAAAAGTATTATTTCAAAGAAAAAATTAAATATGACAATTTTATTCAAAAAATATCATAGAACCGAGTTCGACATACCATATGATGAGAAAATACTGCGTATTATCTGTGATTTCCATTATTCTGTTTTTTGTTGCAGATTGTATATTCACTGCTTCTATTGTACAGGTTTTATAAAGATTTTTTTCTCTAAAACCAAGATCATTTAAAGATAGAACCAACCTTAAAACCAGTATAATAAATATCAAGTCATCAACAAAACGAATCTATGGCATCAACAGCCAAGCTACAATATTGCAACATGAAGAAGTCATCAAATGATATGAATATTGGACCATATGTGTGTTATAAACATAATTAAATGGGAGATGTTACATGCTTAAAAATGTACAAATATTAAATATTAAATTAGGTAAACTACCTCATCCAATTTTAAATATGACATCCTATAAAAAAGTCAAATGAAGTCCTATATGAATTTGACAAAAGAGATCAATACAAACTTGAGTGGCTACTATTTGCCAATTAATGATATGACAAATCATGACATCCAATTTTAACTAATATTACAGGCCACCTTGTCTTCTATAGCACTAAAATTTATTAAAAATTGATCTAGCCTCCATTAAATCACCCTGTCACGATTACTTTAAATTTTCAAAAGTCAAAAATTTGACTTAAATAATATGCGTGAATGGATCCTAATCAACAAGACTTTATTAAAAACAATCTATATTTAGGTCCATTTGGCCATCAATTTGACATGGGCACTTAATCATTGGGTCTTAGTCCTCATGAAATTACATCTCACGTTTCGTCTTTGGGTTCTAATTGTTAGGAACTCACTACAACCATTACAAAATTGGCAAAGATTCACCACTTACGGTTTGCATAAAAAATCATTTGATCAGATTATAAGTGTTCTTCTACATTGTCCAAGACTCTACTTCCATATATAATTAAGTTATGTATTCATATTTTAACGTGACACAATACTCAATTTTCCTAAGTTTTCTTCTTTTAAGGTTTGGGTCTCAAGTCTCTACTGTTGTATTCTAGAATCTGAAATTTGAATTCATCAAAGCTCTCAGTCTTGTAATTTGTTGGCATAACAACTAACACATCTAGAGTGCAAGCTGGTATAGACAGCTATGCACACTACGTGATGAGTGCTCTTCAAATTAGGAGGGGAAGCTCCCTCGTTGTGCTAACAAAATGCTTGAAAAGTAAACTAATCTATTTCCTGTCTTTTTGTCTCAACTAAAAGAGGCACAAGGTTTGCAATAAACTTTGAACGTTGCAGCCAAGTATTTTCTAGTTTAGCAGGACTTAACTACAACCCAAAACTAAGTAACTTAAACTATCCAATCCCCTCAAGAAATCAGAGCATGAGGAAACGGAGCGGGAGTGAGCTTACATGATAACCCGAGTACAAATTCACAACGTGAAGGCAAGGTGGGCACAACTATTTGCTTGTCTGAATAGGTTTATTATCACACACATCATACGATAAGCTTTGAGTACAAATTCTCAACTTGAAGGCAAGGTGGGCACAACTATTTGCTCAATCGGAATAGGCTTATTAGAAACGCAACACAAAGGATAGCCAACTAGGACAGTAAATTGCAGCGACGAAACACGCATACAATTTACGATTGAACTAGCCACTATATCTAACTAAGATAAGCATTCACCATAATAATTGCATGAAACCCGAGTGGCATAACAATTCATCATTATAATAAATACTTGCGAACAGATACAGAAAAAGCAATATTACAGGCAAGGTGGGCACACCATGTATTACTCTCTCGAGCAAAATTTATGTACAAATCAGCAAAAGCTCTTATTTATAGACATCAAAGGTGTAGGGAACCCTAAAATCACCTTGAGTCAACTACAGTCTTGCAATGCATGCAAAATTTTATTACTAAACCCTAATAAAGCAAACTATACAGTTAACTGGAAAGCTACCATTAGTTAACCAAAACATCTAATCTAAATGGACAATGTGCAAACATGCACGTCCTTATTGAAAGCAAGTTAACTGGAACACTACCATCAATTAACGTAAACCCTAATAAAACTCCAAGTCTTGCAAAATATCTTTGAGGATAAAGATAGACATGTGTGGACCCCGCAAAGAGAACTGAAGATGAAAGTCGAGTTCTAATTGCATGCTCCAGATTCTGTACTTGCAGACGACTGCAAGCTCTAACTGACTGATCACTAGCTGATATCTCAAACAACCAACCTCTCCACGAGGTTGTTGACTGCGTCACCATCTAGAGGTCGTCACATGCCTTAACTGACAATTCACTACTTATCAGCAACTCAAACTAGCATTTCACTGACTTATAACTTTGGCGGCTCCGTAATTGAAGTGATGGCCACTATCTCTTCTGCAGCTTGATGTCTTTGACGCTTTTCCTTAATGAAAGAGTGTTGCATGACGAAACTGCGAGGTTTGACTGCGCACACTCTAGTTGTGAGAAATGCAAACGAACTTGCTGCACACGCAAAGTTCCAAACGATATCAACCCTCTAAACCGGCTTTGGAAGACAATCGGCCATACGAGGCATCCAACCGTATGGACTTGAGTGACTACGCCTGTCAACCCTCTGAATGCACTTGATACAAATCGGTCTCAGCTTTTCTGATGAAATCATGAATTAAGACCGATTTGGTCTTGAAATTAGTCTACGTGTATTACACTCTGAAAAACTCGCCTGTTGACTGTGAACATGGCTATATTCTGACACCTTTTCTGGAAAACTAAAAATAGCCTATCAGAGAGCAATTTTCACGAAAAATTCTGAGATATGGGTTTTGTCCAAAAATCATTCTAAGACAACCCAAAACGTCAGAAATGCGAAAATTTGACTTCTACTCCACCATGCAAGGAATTTTCAGTTGAGAAAATTGGAGCATCAAGAACCGATGCTCTGGAGTAAATTTTCCTGAAAAATTCTAGCAAATGGGTTTTCTCGAGGAAGCTGCAAAAGAATAATTTTGATGTCTTCGCCAATGATCGTTGATGAAAATTCGCCCAACTCTGAAGGAAATTCGCCTTTGCTCAAGCTGGATGAATGAGAAATGATGGACGCCATGAATAAATAGAGAAAATTGTTGCATAATGGCGCCACTCTCAACCTTAAACCCTGACTAACAAAAGAAAGGTTCTGATTGGACCCCCTCCAATTGAACTATGACTGTCTTGAAGTCCGGATTACAAAATAATAATAAAATATTCAGTTGTCCTCGCATGCAATTTTGTAATTAAATATTACAAAAAGGCGCCAATAATAAATTATTGAAGAAAATCGCACATTTTGAAGCTTGCATGCAAAAAGTTGAATTTAATATTATTTTTGGTAAATTAGCAACAATCTCAGCATCTGGATTCCAAAAAGTCAAAAATTAACTCTCCAAGCGTCCATTTGCACAAGTTATGAGATTTTTCGCTAACTTCCTACTATATAGCTCACTGAAAGTTACAGTTGCCCCCGTTCAGCTCTGATTTCTGGGTGACTGAGTGAGGCTGTGACTGAACTGAGATATCCACTGCGAAGCCTGCAAAGCAAGGATGAAATGTTTGTTGGGAGCTGCAACTGCTAAAATCAACGTTTGACACCTCAAAAAATTAGGCGCCTTTGATTAAATTGATGCAAGATCTCAAACTTAAACATTTCTCCGTTCTGACAGCAAACAATGGAACTCACAGACTGGATGATAGGCTCATTGCGTGACTAGAAGTATTCCGCATCCAATGACTGTATGTAAGGCACCCGAAAGCTGCATTAAGGACCCCAAAAACAAGGGCACCCCTAGCCTGTGAAGGCTCAAACACCATTTTATCAAAAGTGTAACTTTCAACCGGATACCCTATTTTGACCCCTGACACCGAGAGCTGGAGTGCTCCGATTCGTGCACCATTTGTCTCATCGCGTAGCTAGAACAACTTACAAGAGATGTCTCTAGAGGTGACGAAGCGAGAAAACTACTTCTAAGACCTCAAAGAGAAGGATGCCTTTTCCAAGGTGAAATGTACGCCTTATACTTAGTCATTTTCCGATTGTCTTCACTTTTCAACGTTCTACATAGACCTTGCACGTACGGTCGTTTGCCGAATCCCGGACGCTGATGGTTGGGCTCGTTGGATAGCTAGAGTAATTCTGCACAAGTCTCGTGCAGACTGTGAAAGCTAAAAACCCCATCTAACAGGCCTAAAGGCTGGGCGCCCCTGGCCTACAGAGGTACAGGTGTGTATTACAACATTTCTCCAACTTCTGATTTATGTGCTCGATAGATCCTCTACTACGATCACTCAGAATGTCAGATTGACTGGCAAACTGGTGCGTTGCGAAGCTAGACTAGTTTAGAAAAGATCTCAGGAAGACAATATCTGCAAATTCAGTCATTTGAGGAGCCAAATTCAAGGGCGCCCCTGGGCTACAGGGGCACAGAAAGTTGTGAACTGACCATCCTTAGTAATATGCAACCTCTCGTACCTTCAACTTCTGACGTCAGTGTCGGAGTTTTGCAACTCGGATGACTTCGCCGGATAGCTGGGCTAATTCTGAAGAGATTGACTGTATTTACAAGCAAAAGTAACAAGATTTGGACCCTCAAAAAGAAGGGCGCCCTTGGGCTACAGGGGCGCAAATTTACTTTCTACTAAAAATCTTCATCTATCTAATCTCTATAATCACCTTTCTGGCCACTAAAATGACTATGCAGGAGTATAATCTTGTCGTGAAGCGCTTCTCCATCATCACATGTCTCGCTTTGAGTCCCAGGTTCTGGTTCTAAGCTCCAGGTATTGACCAATTGTTGCTGACGACTATCATGACACTAACCAAAGTCCATGCTTGAATTGCCCAACAACTGTATTTTGACATCATTTTATCAAGGTTTAGACTCTTTTAAGCAAAATGCCTAAATGAAGCAAAAAATTTGGTTTGGGTACAACATAATTGAGGTAATGGACTTCCCAATGTTGATTGATTGTTGATAGAATAGTGAAATTGAGATAATAAATATCATAACACAGCAACTAATAGGGTTAGGTTTGTTTTTTCGTATCTCAACTCCACTTTTAGGTACATGGTCCTCCCCGATTTATCATTTGTATAAAATTATCACCTGGTAATCTCTAAGTGGCACTTAGGACCATATTGGTTAATAGAATAGCTAACTAGGTATCCTACTTATTTAATAAACTTCAAAACTAAATCATGACCCCTTAATCCCCATTGTTCAATCAACAAATAAATAAAACAATGGAAAGTATTTCCACTAGCAAATATTATTCACCCATGTCTTGCAAAAATGAGATCCGGAATGTTGATGTTATTGCAGCTTCGGGCTTCATACTTCCTTATTTATTTGTGATTATTTAATGGCAACATATCTCTAAGATGGCCGACCTCCTTTGTAATTATTTATTGTAATGAATATTTATTGAAGAGGCACGAATTTCTCTAGAGGCCGACCTCTCTTGATAGTGATCTATATTATTTGTAATTACATTTTATGAAAGCCGACCTTGCACTTGAAGAGGTGTGACCTCTCCACCATCATGTATATATACAAGCTCATTTCATTCCATTCATAATCAAGCAAGTTCGAAGTCTTTTCTCTTCTCTCAAGTGCGAATTACCAAGAGCAGACTGTGAATCCATCAGCTGCAAGGTTGTAAGGTTATCAAGAGCAGATTGCGAACTCTTCAAGAGCAGATTTGAGTTGCAAGCAAGTGCAGTTTGAAGGGCAGACTATTAGTGTGTCCTACAGCCATTGCTGGTGCTGTTTATTGGCCTTGTGTGTGGCCTCATTGTAAAGATACTTGTTGCCATTGCTCATATATATAGAAGAGTTATATTTGTTGCTGGGTTTTTCTCCCTCAAGAGGAGGGTTTGCCCAGGGTATCTAATGTGTTATTGTGTCTGATTTTGAATTAATTTTTTGTGCATTAAATCTGATCATAAAATTTAACACGGAAGACATGCAAACCCCTTCGATTTGTTTAGACCTATGGCCCTAACTTAGGTTCTATATAATGAATCAATCAAATCCACTAATCCACTCAAAGAAATTAAAAAAAGAATAATATTAATGTCCACGAACAACAATTTTAAAAAGGATTTTTTTATTTTTTTTTGAGACTGCAGGAATGGGTAACCCCCTTATAAATTGAAGTGTGCCAGGTAAACTTTTTTCATGTGACCAGCGATGCTGGCGTGACACACCCTTCAGTACCACGGGGACAAGGGGACTAGACCTCATCACCTCTCGCCTGCAACAGATGCTTAGCTATTTGAGCTAGGTCCCCCGCCCCTAAAAACAAAATTATATTAATGTCAAAGAGAATATTATATTAAATTTTGATTACAAATACATTTATTCACTAATGAAATTAATCAATTTATTTTTTATTTACACAAATATTCACCAAACTAAGCAAAATATTTTTTTCTTTAGAACTTCACCTAAGAAATTAACTTATATTTAGCATCAGCCTGAAATTCCTCAAGATAAAATTAACTTATTTTTAGCATCAGCCTGAAATTCTTCGAGAAAAAATTAACTTATTTTTAGCACCAACCTGATATTCCTCGAGAAAAAATTATTTATTTTTAGCATCAGCCTGAATTTCTTATATATATTATATTTTAGTAATAGACATAAACTTACTAAGAAATTTTTTATTTTTATTTTTTTGGAAATAGGCCTCAAATTGCCTCAAGAATTAATGTTATCGATCATTATTTAACAAGAAAAATAAAAAAATATACACATGGAAGTTAACCTGAAAAGGGTAACCCCCGAACTACTACAATGTATAAATTATTAAATAGATGTGTAAGAGGAAGACCCTGCAAAGCAGTGAAAGCAAAAGAAGACCAACTAGGGAGGGGACAAATCTCGAAGTGTTTGTAATCTGAAAAATATTCTAAAACAAATAAAACACACATAAAAAGCAACAGACATAACATGAAAATATAAGCATAAAAAGGTGAGAGTATTTATATATTAATAGTCAGGTATAAGTCAAAGGATACACCCTTTAATTAGGGATTTAAGTCTTCTTAACTAGTAGATTAATTACCCTAATAAAATACATAAAAAATATTCTAAAACAAATAAAACACACAGAAAAAACAACAGACATAACATGAAAATATAAGCATAAAAAGGTAAGAGTATTTATATATCAATAGTCAGGTATAAGTCAAAGGATACACCCTTTAATTAGGGATTTTGGTCTTCTTAACTGGTAGATTAATTACCCTAATAAAATACATAATAAAAATAACAATGTTAGGAATTTAAGAGTTTAAATATAAACTACACTTAGGAAGAATATTAGGGGCATAACATGCCCTTTCACTTTCGAAAAAGTGTTGTCCTACATGTTTAGCAACTTGGGATGCTTTTGTATGAATTGCTTATCTGCCCATGTTGCATCTTTAGCGAGTAGATTCTTCCACTTGATTTGGAATTCGAAAATGGCTCAATTCGCAACTACTCCCCTCGTTTCTCTATGACTGCCTCAAGTTCCAAAATAAGCTTACCTTCTTCATCTAACTCAGGCAATATTTTACCGTGGTTTTCTCCATAAGGGTTTCCATGTAAATCATGTGTTCTTATGTTGCATAAGTGTAGACCTTATGTGAATGATATTGTGCAATTGATATTATTGTGGTTGTTAGTTTGAAAAAGTAAAAGATTGTATTATACTAATTCAGCCCCCCACCCCTCTCAATATAATTGTGTGCTCATCAATGACATGTTATGATAAGTGTAAGGAATATGCTATATTTAGCATGGAGAATCTCCTTCGGATTTGGGCGTTAGAATTTGACGAAGGGCTTTGGGTTCCACTTTTGGGTGGTTTTAGCTCATAGTTTTTTGATTCCCCTTTGGTGGTTCCATATATTTGTTTATTTATTCATTGGGTGTTGGGATGGAGTTTATATAGTGTATTTTGCTGATATTGTTATGTTGTCCGTGTTACTCCAGATCTGAGTGTTAGTGTTGTCTCATATGAAGGCTCCTTGCCTAGATTGTATTGTAACCAATATTGTTGCTAATTGATACATTGGTTTGATGTTTGGAGACTTGAGTTTTTCCAAAGAGGGTTTTCTCAAGATACTATTCAGATTACATCCGGTGAGATTCTCATAAATCTCAATACATCATAATGATGATACAATGAGTACACTCATAAACATGAGGTAAATATACAATAAGGTAATGATCTCATCATATCCAACATTCGTGTCCACAAACATGTTCTACATCCACTGACACGATCAACGAAGTAACAAGAACCAGCTACAAGTATAATGTCATCTGTAAGAGTATCCAATGAAGGTGTAGCACGGTTTCCACCCAACTGCGTGGAACCCGAAAGTCCACTCCCTCCGTGCTAGGAGATAGTGACAGGTCCAGTAGACAATCAAACACACAACAAAGAACATACATTACATTACATGGCTGACAACACATAACGACTTGACAGAATCTGAATTACAAGATCACAAGTAAACTCTCAGATGCAAAAACAATAACATGGGTGACTCTACAAAAGAGACCACAAACATGCTTCAGGATAGAGTGTCACCACATAATTGTTCTAGGTTACCCTGGTGAATCTTCCTAGACTAACGGCCCTCATCCAGAGTTACCCCGGCAGTCTCTACCGATTCCCGGCCTCTAGACAAACTCATGTGGAGTCGGATTACCTTTAAGGTAGACAAGGTAGACGACAAGCCATTCCAGGCCTTCTCAACCTACCCTTAATCTATACAAGCATTAAGGTGCTAGGTGAGGCATTCCGTTAATCTTTATTATTTAATGAACCCCAAGTTTATTTATTAAAGTTTTCACTAAATTACAAGAAACCCACGATAGGTTACCCTGGCAACTGCTTAGGGTTCCGGCCCCTATCGCAAGCCACTCTTCCTATAAACATGACACAACATCAAAGTACCAAGGACTGCCTACATGCGTACAAAACAATGCCAAAATAAGACATATTTCATTCGTGGCCCAATTGTTGAACAACTCAACACCTTTAAGGTGACAATTAACTCTTGCATGGCAGAGTCTAAAAATAGATCAAGGTATTTAAAACAACAATGAACGAACATTAAAAGTTCATACCCCAAATTAACCCTCTCGCCTCTAGAAGTAAAAGAACTCCATATAACATCCAAATTAACTTACACCAAGATATCAAAACAAACAACAATAAGCCTAAAAGACGTTATATCCGTTCCAATCATAATTAAACCATTTAATAAAACACAAAATCATAACGTCTCTATTGATTGCAAATTATAATTGCTATTATTTTAAATCAAGACATAATATATCTTTTAATTTAAATCTTCCATTTCATGAAAATAAAATTTTTTAAATCCAGTCTACTTTAAAATCTATTATATTAATTATTTAAATAACTTTAAAGCTTCATTAAATCAAATAAGTTATTGAAGATACATTAGGCCTCATTTCCTAAATACAATAGCGCTAATTTAAAAATTAAAATTTAAATAGATCTTTCAACTTTAAATTACACAATTATAACTATTTACTTCCACATATCTCATAATACTTAAAATTGTCTTTAAATTCAAATTTGATAAATATTATAAAAGAAACTTCCAATTCAAAATAAATAATTTTACTTAAAAACTTCAACTTGTTGAAAAAAATAAAAATAAAAATCCCAACTAAGTTAAAAATAAGCACAACATAACATTTATAACAAAAAGTTTCTAACGGGATTCGACCCCGTAACCTCTCCTACACACGTACAGCCGCCTACCAACATGCCACAGAAACCCCTTTTCATCCCTAAACGGGAGTTTAAAAAAATGAACACAGAGGAGAATTGCATGGCATGAAGCTGAAAGAAACTAAGTTTACCATAAGTAATCTTACAGTTATTTTGATGACAATTCATGCGCCATACATACTAACCGCTGGTTGCATAAACATAGTCTATTATCAAGGATTCAGTATCTAGTTCGCCATGCATAAGAGATTATACACCACTAAGAAATAGAGACGATTAAATGTGTTTTAAAGAAAACTTCAGATGAATGGAATAGAGCATGCAATCAGTACTGGTTATGTGCAGTTAACACAAACTATGAGTAGAAGAATATACGCCATGCAAGGAAATATCTTTTATGAACAAGTGCCTCAGCTATGACAGGTAAATGATGGAATCATGAATATTTAAATCTCAGCAACATTCTATTTTCTTAGCACTGCAACAGTGAGAGGTTGCGAATAAAATCTAGGATGTCATTTAATTCTAAACACCCTACCATGTACAAGTGCGAGAGCTGTAACAGACAGCAAATAGAATAAGGGAGATTATTAACTGCAAATAGATTGGCTTATGCGTAGATCACAGGAAGAATTACATCTGAACATTGTATCTACTAAATCAATTTCTCTAACTTTGACGAAGTAGTGGTAATTGGTAAAAACTTGAAACGTTGTACAGAGCAATAGAATTAAATTTACCTTCTCATTGGTGTTCTATTTTCTAACTTAAACAATCTGTTCGTAGTCGGCATCAAAGAAAACATGCGAGCCAACTTCCTCCAAGTTTAAGATAGTACAAATACAAGAATGTGAGAAGTTGTTTTCTTCATTCAAGGTTAGAGACACAAATAAAATGGACGACATTGGTGTTGCAAATGAACAATCTAAATATTAGGCGGTTTAAACAATTCCAAAATATGATAAATGGAGGGGCGACTTCGATACACAGCCAAACGCGAAGGTGAAAATATATATGCAGCTAAAATGAGGACTTCAATCCTGATTAAAGATAGGACTAGAGAGAGAGCGGCGCTGCATCAATGACAGGTTCCAAAAGAGTCAGGGAGGATATTTAAATCTTACCCTATTCAAGTGTTGTCGTTGCATAAGGAAACAAACACAGTTTAAATATGGAGAATATTAATGATACTAAATGAAGCGATCTAAAGACACAGGCTTACACTATAATAATATTTCAGACCAAGGCAAATGATAAGTATAAAATCAAATTCCACATCCTTTCCAACTTTTCCCAGGCCAATTTCAAACAGATTTTCTTTTGTTTCCAAAGTGAGGGGTTAGCGAATGGAAAATTCAGGGAGCTTATTCAAATATATACGCCCTTTCAAATACATACGCACTACCATATTCAAGTGATGCCGCTGTGACAGGTAGCCGATGGAATTAACGAGGTTACTGTAATGTCCCCTTCTCATCAGTGATTAGCATTGCCATTCATCAGTCTATTCCGGAACCCGTAGACTGGAATGAGGTGAAATTAGGGTTTCTTGGCTTGGAGTTTGTGGCATTTCATGTTATTTACTATTTTTAGTAAATGCTTGTTGTGGCAGTTGCAGTTGTCTATTCTTAGTCCCTTGCAGTTGGAGCAGTTGTTGTTATATTGGTTTGGTCTTCAGAAAGCTTTATTTGGTGCAAAATATTTAATTAAAGGCATTATGTTTTAATTCACTGTTGACACCCCCCTTGGCCTAAGGAGATAACTTAAGTTGTTTTTAAAAGTGGGGCCATGAAGGGTACGCCCTCATTATAAGATTATATATTCTTTATTCAAATATTTCCTCAGCTTGAAATGGGACGCCACTTTTATAAAAGTGAATTTTTGAATAAAGTGAATTTCTTATGAGGCTTTTTGGGACGCCACCTTGAGAAGTTGAATGGTTTTGGGAAATTGAAGGGTCTCCTGTGTCTTTTGGTCTGCTTCTCAGGCATTTGAAGAGTTTGTGAGCTCTTATTTATTGAAGGTCTTTGCTCCAGCATTTCATCCATGAAAATTATGCTAAAGTTATGCTGTCGAAATGACAATTGACATATTGCTTCGAGGATGTCTACCTCCTAGCTTTTCATCCAATTTCGTGTTTGCAATATAACACCTAGTTGGCTACATTGCTGCTTCTCAACATCAGACTAGCAGATTGAGCATCAAAGATTGAAGAATTTTGGAGTATTTTCACAGTTCTGGTTTCCTGGTTTTTATACAGCTGAAGCTGATTTTTGTTCATATCAATTTGAGTGATTTTATTTTCATTCTGGGTATTTTGGCAATCCAATTGTTGACTCAAGGCGCCATCTTCCTCAAAGAATTGGAATTTAATTCCAAGTGATTATTTTTATCTTGCAAAATCGAACTTCTAAGGAGGCCGTACCATTTTGAGGTGCATTGGGATTCGTGCTAAATAATCTGGAGTCTTTGGTGGCTGTTTCTGGAATGAATCTTGGGCGCCAGACCTCTAGGGAGCATTTGCAACTTATTTCTCGTCATTCGGAGGTAAATTGACCAACTTATGAGCATTTTATGAATTCACAGTTTGCTGGTTGAATTTCCAGAATTCTGATTTTTATATCAGATTGTTGCAATTTCCAGTTTTTGATCATATACTTCAGTATTTGAGAGTTATATCATTGTAAAAGTTCATACTTAACATCTAAGGTTCATTCCTTATCATTGTAATTAGTAATATGCAGAGTTTTAATTTGTAAGGTTGAGATTAAGCATTACTAATCCAACCAATCTTTCAGTTCTGCAATTACTTTCTGTTTTATCATTAAAATACCCCTGGATGGTTTACCGCCAGTGTGGACAATCTGTTTTGTAACTCTCTTATACCCACTTTCAGAGTGGTGAATCCCCACAGCTCTGTGGATGCCCGCCGCAGCGGACGAATTGCTTTAATTGTAATCTCTTTCCCCCCACTGTTTGGTGGTAGTGTGGAAATGTTTTTCATGGCTGGTTATCCGCCTATCAGTTCTTAATTTCAAGTTTCAACACTCCGTCATATGTTAGCACCTCGCCCTCAGTGGGATCTTGAGTGCACATTCTTGACGTTGAGTAGCTTTCATTCCAAGTTCAGTTTTACATTTGATGCTAACGCTAATCCAGTTAACTATTGCTGGTTATGTTGTGTTAAATTATCGAAAAAAATTGGTTAGCATATTTGATTACTCAAGACAATGACAATATTTTAGTTTCAAAAACTACCACAGCGATAAAATCAAGGAGATTAATTTAGATCTTTAAACTTCCTATTATGCTCAAGTGCAGCAGCTGTGACATGTATCCATATATGGTGCCATCCTTCCATTTCATACAGCCATCAACTATGGATTACAAGCCAACAAAAAGGGGAATATTCGAATTCCATCTATATGAATAATTTTCGATGCCTAAAGCATGGGCTTTAAAGCCGACTCCATACCAACTTTGAAACTCTAAAGTCTAAACAGATCTTTATTAAGGAGATTTCCTTCAGATCCAAGAACTCAATACACATTACCCACGTGGTACAATTGACTAAATTCCACAGATAACTTGCAGCAAGAAAAAGTCAGGAAGCTACACAAAGAGGAATTCACAGGTAACTTAGGAGAAACTTCAGTTTCCAAATAAATATTGATATACATCCCATGTCAACCCTGTGCACTCTTAGGGGCAACTTTCAACACATTAAGTGGAGAGTAATGGTGATGCTAAAAGATAAACAAGAACAAACTGAGAGTTTATTTGCTATATGCAGATCTTGAATGGAAAGAAGCGAGAAATCTGCTATTTTATATAGCCCCCATAAAGTGCGTATCAAGCCAACCAAATGAAGGGGATTCAAAACAACTATTTACAACACCGTTTTTTTTTTAACAATTGTTTTAAAACTAATCAGCAACATTTTCATTTCAATTGCATGTGCAGGTTGGGCAGAGTAAATCTTTTCCACCGGCAAGCATAGCTATTTCTCTAAAGTAAACAAAATTTAAACATAATAATACTCAGAAATTTTATTCAAAACTTGCAAAACCAAAAGAAGAAAACCTGGTTAAGTTTGATAGGTGAACCAAAAACAAAATATGAAGCTTCTGTATTTCCCGTACTAAATACCAAAACTTGATGAAGAAATCCTGACAATTCGATTTTCCAAAAATATTTCTATATCATAACTGTAATAGAAGCTTCTCTCAAAATACTGTTGTGCAATCTCTTTTTTTTTTTTAAAAACTACTCCCGTGAAAACTTTTCAGAAGAATTGTCGTGAATGAAAATTGCAACCCCCAAAAGATTTTTAATGCCATTAATTACCTCAAGTTACAAAACTTAACTAATTGTAGTCATGCACTCAAAAATTGCTCAAACGGTTATAATCATTAAATATCTAAGATAGTATCCCTCAACTCATGTTTTCAGATATTTTAAACTTGTTGAAAACAACTCTTTTAAATATTAACTTTTCACAAGAATCCAGTTTGCACAATCAATTTTCACAGTTACATTTTAAATAATTACCTTTTCAAAATTAACATTCACTTTTAAATAAATAACTTGTTTAATTTATTTTAATAAATCAAACCTTACTCATAAATATTTAATCTAATATTTAAACAAATTTACCTTTAATCAAATAAATTAACAAATGCACCATTAAACTAAATTAAACAATAATTAATTTCCAATTAAAATAACACAAACATAAACGACATGACAAGACAAAACAACAAACGACAACGGGCGACAATTGGATACTCGTTCAATGAAGAACAATGGTTAAACAAGGACCTGACACTATCTCCGGATCAACATAATTTTATTGGATTAGGGTACGCTCAGACCTAACAAGCAGGTGGAGCCGATACCCGGTACCTGTAACTGCATGAAACATCACTTTGTTAAACATATTATCATATATCGTAAAACACACCGTGAAGAAGAATCGCAGCGTAACAGGGTACTCACAAGTGAGTAGTGCTACACTGTCTTCTTCACCAGGATTGACAAGCATCATTATATCATAAACATCAATCACATCATGATAACCACATTAAAACTCAAACACAACATAACCATAACACACATGCATTTATCATAATGTCTTCATACGAACTTAACTAAATAATCTCGATATTCAATGAATCATCCACAGAGTTTAACAGCTAACGTAACATCAGTGTCGTAACTAGAAGCAATACAACATAGTATCCAAAAAGCTAAACAACTAGCAAATGAACACAAACAAACTGATACACAGTAGCAACTAGAGGGGTACTACATCCTCCCCCCCTAGGATAAGGCTTACTCCTGGAAGCCGCAAGATAGGTACAACAAACACATCATAAAAGTGTCAAATGCACAACACAAACATAACAAGTTTCAGACTAACAAGGCAACAAGAGAGAAAAGTACTTTATCCCTTCATCCAATAATAGACTACTCATTATCGGATAGGGGACACTCCTCAGGGTCCTCATCTGAGTCCATAATTGTCTTCATGGAAGCGGAAGGTTGTATACGAAGGCTTTCCTTCTCTTCCTTAGACAAAACAAGTGCGTTAAGTCCACACCCAAATGGCCAAACCCGAATAGCAGACGGTTTCTTCACTTTAACTGGGTGTCCCAATTCTTCAATCTTTTTACCTTTTTCCATTTTGACCCGAGAGAGAGCCTGGGCCAAGGTCTCGTCATCAGATTTGCAAGGTGGAGGTTCTGGTGTGGAGTTTTCTTTGATGACCACACCTTTCTGATCAACTCGAGGATCCTGATGCTCTACATGCTCACTTTCATGAGAACTCGGAAAGGGAGTATTCTGGCAGTTAGCCCCATGGCCACCACCTCGTCCTCGACCACGACCTCTACCTCGACGTCTAGGCATGGTCCTACACAACACCACGTGGAACAAGTCTCAGATATAAGGTGAGAACAAGGAAAGGGAAAGAGCAAATCTCAAGAATCTAAGTACTATATCCATAACTAATATAAATATTCTTCACATACGCCTATCCTAAGGTTCCCTAAGTCTACTTCCTCATATACACTCACCACGTCAGTATCCTACATCCTTGGAGATGAATCACAATACAACACATGGCCGACATTGAAAACAATAAAAATAAAATAATTTAGCCACTAAAGTCATAAATAAACATTAAATAGAATTCAATTTTCAGCATTAAAGTAAGAAATGCGCGCAATGTCAACATTAAATCAAGTGTAACCACGAGGGTTACAAGTAAATAAGATCACAAAGTGTGGCTAAACCATCACAATCAAATATAAACAAGGTGTTGACCATCACAATCAACATATAATCATCAATAATTATAAAGAAAGTCCACAATCTTCAAAATTGTACAGTACAACACTGCGTGACTAGACACTAGCCACCTAACGAGGAAGGAGGAAACTTTTTCAAGCTATTACAGTAGTTTTCATGTGATGCGAAGTAATCACCCACACGTCTCAGTTACAAGACGTAAAAGACAACAAGATAACACGAACTACAAAGTCTAACACCTAAGACAACGTAATGGGCTTACAAATATCCAGAGTGGGTGCTCTAGACT
>VDFB02321919.1:0-42642 GCA_007258455.2 Sequoia sempervirens
CCTTGCTAATTTTGTCGCAAAGTCGACGAACTTTTGGCATTGTTTCGACGCTACTACTTGCCCATTTCGTCGCACTTTCGATGAACTTTTGGTGTTCTTTCGACGCTACTCCTTGCTAATTTCGTCGCAAAGTCGATGAACTTTTGGCGTTGTTCCGACGCTACTACTTGCCTATTTCGTCGCACATTCGACGAACTTTTGGTGTTCTTTCGACACTACTACTTGAGTATTTCGTCGCAATTTCAATGAACGTCCTCTGTTGTTTCCACGCTACTACTTGCCCATTTCGTCGAACTGATGACAAACTTTTGGTGTAATTCATCGGTGGATAAACAAAGTTTTCGTCGATATTCCGACAAAATCCTGAGGTATTTCACGATGCCATCGACCGACGATTCTTCGCCATTATTTCGACGTTTAATTTGTTGTCGGCCTTCCGACGAAAAAATAGCGACGAAAAGATTTTCGCCATTGCATCACTCTTCCGACAGAGATTTGTCGAACGATCGACAAACGCTCGTCAAAAAATGGTGTCAAATCTAGTAGTGCCTTCTCATGTGCATCCTTAGCCTTTACAAGTGCTCAAGACCATGCATGAGGACTCATTATCGTATTAATATTTTACCCCATTATTTTTATTTAGTTATCAATTGTTTACTCTAACTCTGTTGCTAGTTCCCCTTATAGCCACTTGCGGGCCTCGGGCCCGTAGAAAGCCACTCCATATGACCACTCTAATTACCTAGACCTAAACGCATCTCGTTTAAACAAACAAGGAATCCAAAGAAAATATGAAACAAAGAAAAAGATACAAATTTCCATCATAGAAACCATTTAAAAAAACCAAGCCAATATTGCTGTAAAAAAACATTAAACAATTGAAATCCATAATGAAATAGAGGCATAAAAATTTCATAGAAAATCAAAGTGTCTGGATTAAAATTTTAAGCTTGACCTAGTTTATATTTCGACATTTCTAGTTGGAATCCACCTTCAATTTTTGAGTTTAGAACCGAAATGAGGTGTTGTTTTGAAAAATTTCATTTTGCCAAGCTAGGCAAGAAAAAACATAAAAAATAATGAAATTGCCTAGAATTCAAATTTGACAAAAACCCAGTTGAGATATAGACATTTCTACATGGAATACAACTTTATTTTTCATTTTTAATAGGTTTTTAAAGAGAAGCAAAGAAAAACAAGTTTTAACAAATTGGGAAAAAAGAGAAAGAAAATGAAAGAGCCCAAAAATCAGATTTTTCCATCAATCCATTTCAAATTTAGTGGAATGCACAAAAATCTGCCATACAAAAAAACTACAGAGCAACAAATAGAATCCAAAACAAACATTATCCAACCCCCAAGTATTCACAAAAATAGAATAGAGGAGTTCCCCCAAATATTCACAAATAAAAGTAACCTAGAACTGAAATGAGATTCAAGGCATAAATCTAACATAAGGGAATGCATAGATCACCATCATACAAAGATTCAAGAATAACAAGGAAAAATACCTCAATTCTTCCCCATAACAAAAATGAAAGAATACTCAATGTGGAAGGCATGACTAGATTCCAAAATAGGACAGGAAGGAAGAAATGACACGCTAAATTCAACAATCCAATACCCACAAATTTCTTCTCAGAAAAACTCCAACAAATCTCTTCAACTTTGCCACCCAAATTGTGGGGTTCCTCCTCCATCCAAAACAACAAATTTCTTCTCCTCCAAAAAGATAACTCCCTCAAAAAAATATTCCTTCCCTTTTATATTTTCTCAAAACAATAAAAATGAAATAAGGCATTTGATTAAACAAGCTATTAAAGCTCCCAAAAATAATTAATTAAAGTCACTAAATATACAACATTAAAATACACAAAGCTCCCCAAAAGGAATTTAAATAAGACTATAAGAGCTTGCAAAAAGGATTAATAAATCATTTAAACAAAATATTTAAAACCTCATGAAAATAATAATTCAAATCCCTAATCAATTAAACACCATAAAATACCATATATAAAATCATGTGAAGATGCCAATGAAACCACATCAAAACACTGACAACCAAATATATATATAACCACATAAAAGATTAATGGAAACCAAGATTAAATACCTCAACGAGACATACCAGTAAATCACATATGATCGAAAGGTGTTCTAGACGTGGTAATGTGGATGGTAAGACAACAACATGAAAACACTACACTAACAGGGTACAATGGGCTAGGGTAGGGGACGCTTGGCTTGTGACTACCTCCAATAACCACCATTGGGGAATGAGAGTATGCTTAGGCCTATGAATCCAAGTGGAGTTGATACTTAGTACCTGCATCACTCTAATCACATGTCAAAGTGCATGTGCTTATAACATATATCATATGGTTGAATCAACATAAATCATCAATAAAAAGGGTCATGATATCATAAGCCTCTTGGGTATGAGTGTTATGACATCATCACTTTCTTGTCCATAATCATACATAAGCATAGAGAATAGTATATAAAAATATAAGCATGTAATCCAACATAATAACTAACCATGTAAACATGAAATCCAACGTAAACAATAATCATGTCAACATCATAACAACATATAAACATATAAGCATGTAAACATGTAATCCAACATAACAGTCACAAAATTACACCTCTTAAGTGTTAATACAAAATATACAGTTATCAAAATCCATCAAGGAAAGGAAACAACAAAATACAAACATGGGGGTTGTTACATCCTCTCCCTAGGACCAGGCTTACTCCTAGGAGCCTGCAAAAAGATATGGATAAAGGTCTCTCATCCTCACCACATCTTCCCAAGATGTTGAGGACTCACATTCAAGATCCCATTGGACCCTTACCTGCTCTATGTCCCGACCCCTAAGGGTCAACTTTCAACATTGAAGAATTCGTACGGGCTCCAAGGAAAGTTGTCTGTCCGCCTCGACTTGCAAAGTAGTCCAATCAAGAACATGGGTCACATCAGGAATATACTGTCTAAGAAAAAAAACATGGAAATTTTTTTGAATGGGCGATAGACTCTGTGGCAACGCAAGGCGATAGGTGACTGGACCAATCCTCTCAAGGATCTCAAAGGGTCCAACAAAATGAGGTGCAAACTTTGAGCCTTTCCCATAATGGATGGGGCTCTTCCACGGATGAACTCTTAGAAACACACAATCACCCACCAAGAAGTAGCGGTCCAACCTACGGGCATTGACATACTTCCTCTGTTGATCCTAAGCTGCAATCAATTGCTCTATGATCTGCACTACCTGCTGCTTCATATCCTGAAGCATCTCTAGACCCAAAAGAACTTGGTCCTCTAAGCGATCCCAACTCAACAGAGTTTGACACAACCTACAATACAAGGCTTGGAAGGGGGACATACCGAGAGAACTGTGGTACCCATTATTATAAGCAAACTCAACCAAGTACAAGTAGTCCTCCCAACGAGAGTATTGATCCATAACGTACATCTGAAGCATATCCTCTAAAACCTAATTAACACACTTCGTCAGTTCGTTAGTCTCGGGATGGTATGCAAAATTGAAATTAAGTTGAGCTCCCAAAGCAAGCTGAAGAGAAGTCCATAAGGTTGAAGTGAACACTGGAACACAATCAGAAATGATCCTATGAGGAATATCATACAACCACACAATATCCTCCATAAACACTCGAGCTACGAACACTGTAGTGTATGAAGACCTCATGGGTGAGAAGTGTGCCACCTTGGATAACTTGTCCACTGTGACCATACTAACATCATGATGACGCGAAGACATAGGTAGCCCCACTATAAAATCAAGAGATATTGTATCCCACTTCCATCCAGGGATGGAATGAAGTTGCAACAGTCCTGTTGGGTGCTGATGTTCTGCCTTCACCCACTGGCACTCAAGACACCGAGCCACAAAATCAGAAATATTACGCCACAACCCTACCCAATGATAAAACTATTGAAGATCATCATGCATCTTCATGACACCCGGATGAGTTGAATAGGGTGCACGATGGGCCTCTGAAAAAACCAAGGAACGAAGATCACTAGAATTTGGAACATAAATGCGACCAAGATGCCACAAAAGTCCATCAGGCTCGAGAGAGAAACCTACAAACTTGCCCTTGAGGACTCTGTAATTCCCACATTTGATTCTCTAAACAACCTAACAATCCACAACAACTTTACTATTTTTTTTGCAAATAACTTTTTTTCTCTCCTTTTTTTTTGTTTACTTAAAAGACAAAAACAATATAATTCACCACTTACAATTATAGTCAATGAACATACTAGTTAAAAGATAAATATGATTCACTATTTTTGGTGATAGGGTCTACTTACTTTGGGTCGGCTTAACGTACCTCTTACATTCCATTATGTCCAAGGATTCAAGTTGCTCCCAACACCTATACCTACAAGGTCTACATGACTTGGCACACACATAAGAACAAAGGTAGTTAGCACATGATTACTAAAAGAAGCTATATATTACAATGATAGTTTACAATATTGAGAGAAAGTGACAAGACACATGTACACGACTCAAAAGAACAGTCTTAGGGGCCTAACCTAATGCCTCAGGGGCTCATTGCTTGATGGCCTTACCTACATATATATTTTGCAAAGGCACCGTAGTTCGACAACTTGAGTTGCTCCAACTCATTTGACTCACTGACATAAGGTATATCTAAAATGTTCAATAGATGATTCAACCTCATTCATGTGATTCAACCTCATTCATGCCCATAACACAATTTCAATGTTATACGCTAAAATATAATTTTCATACTATAAAAGTGGGTATGCAACCCTTTCTAGGGTCCATTACCCCAAACAGTTTTCTTAGTTAGCTGCCACCCACTTAGGTGAAGCTAAGTAGCAAAACTATAGCTAAGGATATCATAGTGAAACACGGAGTAGTGACCTAGGTACTCATACCGATAACTAAAATATTAGTTTCCAACTATTCTTTTGCATCATCCAAAACATAGCTAGGTTATGAGGTTGTAACACATAACACACAGTTCCATACAAAAGCATACGTGGTTAATTGTAACATCACGGATTAAACCACACATTACTGGGGTTTCACCATAATTTTGACCCATCGCCTCCATAACCTTCCTACACACTTTTTATACTAGAAGAGCACAATGAAAATAAGGTACTACCTAACCAATATTATGAAAGGTTAAATATATCTCAATAATAATACATTCTACCAATTTTGAATTGTGAAGTAGATTATATATAGACATTTAAATAATCTTATAATATCATTTAATTATCACATGAGGGTTATTCTAAGATCTTTGCTATATTGTATTAGATGCATGAAGAGTAGCTCTAAAAGAAAAAGGTGTCATAGGACTAAATTTATTATCTTCAAAGATGAAATGATGGTTGAACTTTAGTAAACTATTCCCTACAATTAGAGCGATGGTGTGTACTAGATGAGTAAGAGTGCAAAAATCAAGATCATGGTTCGTAGATCTATAATAACTAAAATAGATGTTATTCTCAATAATTAAACTAGACAATACTTGTTAATTACAAGCCTTGTCACTAGGTTAGTAGTCATATTATAAAAATCATAATCTATATGTCCTTAACATCATTTCTAATATTGGAATAAAAAGAAAAGGGTGTATATGAATTTGAATTTTATTTTGCCTTAGAAAGCATCAAGTTTAAACTTACTAAACAAAACAAAATAATCCTATATTCGCATACCTTAAGAATTTCTCATATATTGATAAATATCTTCTCTTATTTAATTTTAATAATACAAGTATGATATTGTAGTTTACACAAATATCCAAACATAAAATAAATATTAGTCAATAAATATTTATTTAAAAAAAATGATTATCTACCTAAAATCTTACCAAACCTTACACCTTTCTCATTAATATATATATCATTAAATTTAAAAATTTATTCATTAAATGATATATCACATTCTCATGATTATATAAAAAGAAATTATTTTAAACACATTATTAATTTCTTATTAGTATACCTATATCCCTAAGGAGGCCCCTTTATTCATTTTAAATTTAAAACAATGATTTTCATGTATAAACTTATATTAATTCCCCTCCCTTTTAAAAAGACCTTATTTTTAGTTCCTGCCGATAGGTAGGTTACTATTGCATTCGTTCGATTTCTGTTTTTTTTTCTGCCTTAGCCAATCATATTGCATAATTCAAATATCTTATTTATATTTCTATAGTTTATATTTAAGAACATATTTTTTATATTTAAAAAATATTATTTATCTGTTTTTATATTGGTTAGAGTAGCTACATAAATAATTTTAACTAGACATTATAGTTAATACATTAAATATATAGAAGCTGCTGGAAAGGAGAAGCTCCTAGAAGCAAATGGTCTTCAGTTTCCTGTTGGCAGAGTAGCCGGATATCTCAAAAAGAGAAGATATGCTAAGAGAGTTTTGGAGCTCGCCAACAATGCTACCAGAGACAGCAAGAAGAACAGAATCAAACCCAGACATCTCTTGCTTGCCATCTGGAATGATGAGGAATTGGGGAAATTGTTGGGCAGAGTGACCATTGCACACGGGGGAGTTCTGCCTAACATTCACCAGGTGCTTCTCCCCAAAAAGTCTGTCGCCGCTTCTGACAAAGAGCGCAAGTCTCCCAAGAAGACAAAAGCCTAGATGTGGGCAGGAGGGCTTTGTTCTACTTTGTTGTGCTTTTCTCAAATGGTGTTTTATAACACCACATTTGCTCTGGTTATTATTATCCCTTTTTAATTGGCCGCTGTGTATTTTTTCGCTGATAATAGCGATCTTGGATATGCCAGAATTTTAAGTAAATTGACATTAGCGGTGTGAATGTTAGGGTTTGAGTTGTAAGCTACGTTTCATGCCTGTTTATTTATTTGGTGAATTAGGGTTTCTTTTTGAGAATTTGAATCACCTGGGCAATGCGAATATTGCATTTAAGCTCTAATGTGTGCCTCTTTTTGTTTTGCAGGAGGGAGATTGTAAGCACTGATGCAGTCATTTTTGGTCAAGAGCCTCAGGTTGGAAATGGTACTACTTATTTTATCCTCTGTTTTTTTTGTGCTTTGCACAGCTTCCCCAGTTGTAGGTTGGCCACCCATTACTCCTCTCTCACAAGTGCTCTTCTCTTCCGGGAATTACTATAGTAAAACCCTAAAAGCATCTTCAACGGAAGAGAAGAAATGAGGAATTCATAGCAGTGGGCCATTTGATGGCCATTTTTAATCGTATTCATCTTTAATTGTTTCCAAGGTAAGATTTCAAAGTACCTGTTGCATATTTAAGTTCACCCGAGCTATTTTTCTAGGTCTTTTGGTGGGATTTTAGGAATTATAGCAAGAATTACAAGTGAAGTTCTATTTGACTTAGCTACAATGCAGTTGCATTATTTAAATGTTCGTATGTTGCTGCTCTATGAGCTGCATTGTAGGTAACAACAAACCCAAAGCACAATCTAGGGTTTGAATAATTCGTGCTTTTTGTAGGGTTTATAGTTAGGGTAATTTCAGGTCCTGAGACTGCGATCTTATCATCTCCTCTCATGACAGCTACTCCAGACAACTCCGTGCTCTACATGAAATTCTATTGTGCTGTTCTTTCTGCTCGAAATTTCTACCCTATTTTCAGTTTGGCAGCTTCTCTTACATGTTCTTGATATGCCCAGGGAATAGAAATTTCCAAATTGTAGCCTCCCTATCCTAATTCCCCCTTCCCATTTCCTGCAAAATCCTCTTGTTGGAAATGATTTCTGCAATAATGGTAGTCCTAACCGATTCTACAACTTCCTCTCCAACGCTGCAACTTTGGTGTGATATGTGGAGTTTAGATTGGCCAGATGAAGTACATGGCAAAAAGAAATATAAAGAAAGAAAGGCAGAGGAAGCTGTAGTATTATCATGCAAAGACTCCTAAGTGTTGGACCATCTTTGTAAGCCTTTCTTCATAGATCAACTCTCCCTGCTACTGTTCATGGAATAAGGAACAAAATCACAATCACCCGCCTTTTCCTGGTGAAATTCCTCTCCTTAAATGCTTTGATAGAAGTCCATAGCCTGTTTGACAGATCTCATTTCGGCATAAGCAGGGAGGATACTGACAAAGATTGTGGAGTCTAGCTTTTACACTGGCCAATTTCATTTGCTTGGTCGTTTTAAAAGCCTTTTAAGCAAATCAGTTTTGTGCATATCCTGCAATAATGGCAAGCCTTATAGTACAGTGGCTGCAACTAGACTCCCTTCCCCTGTCATGGCATCCCCCTTCTATCTTCTTCTACTGTTTCCTTTTCAATGTAGTTTATTTTTTCAAATTTTTCTTTTTGCTAAGTAGGCCCCTCGTGCAGGCCTCCTTCCACGTGAATGTGACAATGTTACAACTTATCAAAGACTAAAATTAAATTAGTCATTATGTTGCTTCCTGTCTGAATCTTATCAACTTTTATACATTGATAAATCAAAGTGGTGTATACCTTGCATATCCACAGAGCTATTGAAACCATTTATTTTAATGCCAACCAAATGCAGCCGTTGATTGTTGTCTAAAATTAAGTAAATTTGGAGCTTCTCATGTGGTGACATCAAGCAGATATATAATGCATTCACATAACTTAATCTGATCAATTTCTGTAGATTAGCAGATGGCCCATGGCATAACATTCGATGATCCATGGATATACTGCTACAATTGATTTCCAACAGTAATCAATCTAGACCATTTATGATAGTCAAATCTTAAACTACAGCTCGACCTTCTTAACTGGCAGAGTGGAGCAATTGCAATTTTAACTTGTAGCATGATCAATCAATGGACAAGTAGCAACCATTTACTCTGATATTTATTTTAATTGTCTTCTAAATATATTAACAGATTTGAATTTTGATTGATATTTTTTGTTTTGTTGGGTTTGACCTGGCTCTGACATTGTTAAATTTTTCATAGATGGGTCAGAAATTGAACTTGGGGTGTCTTATTTACCATTTGGTTTTATACATTAAGCTTTATCTCAGCATAGCAATGTGACTTCTTCACAACAATGTTTTGTACTTAATAGACATTAAGGGAAGAGTCTTCCATGGGTTATTATCTTATTCAGCTACATTTTGCTTAAAATTATCAATGACAATTTGTGTTGGACGTAATTACATTTTTGGAATCTTGTCTTTGGTGTGTTTTGCATGACTTTGAGGCTCTCTGATATTTACCAAGGATCTGCTGTCAGCAATTTATAGACTCTCAATTTTTATGTAAAATCTTGAGCTTAAATAAATCCACTTTGTTTTCTTAAATAGAGTATATCTATCATTTTAAAATCAGGGTGTGGGGATTCCTTATTTTCGTGCAGCCATTTTATGCTTTGACTTCTTTATATATAGGCTACTGTACACGAGGATTTAGTTGCCCAAGCTTCTAAAGCATCTCTATTTCCTACTGATGCTAGGCTTGTTTTAACTAAATTTCAAATCAATTCAATTTCTGGTGTTAAAATTTGATTTCAGGTGATCTGCGAGGTTGGGGATATGGTCCATATCAAATATTTTCCTACTAAACCAGAGAAGCCACAGAAAAAAAGAGCAGCAGCAGCTGGAAGAAGAGGAAAAACTTTGTTGAAAACAACCTGAATCAAGAGATGACTATCTTGATCATAGCAATTCTATTTTATTGTGTATGAAGATTTGAGTTGTTATTCTTAGGGAGCATATGTCTTCTATAATGCCTGTGTATAGGATCCTTTTTAAATGACATTGTATTGTAGATCCTTTTTAATGTCATTGTATTGTAAAACCATGAACAAATTATAAACTAATCTATTTAATTCTTCAAACTAACTGAACAGCATTATGCCTCTTGGAAGCTATACAATTTGTAAATTTATAGGTTTGCTCATGTTTTCTTTCTTATCTATAGATCGGTAGTCTTTGATTAGTTCTTCTTGAGAGCGCACACTCTATCTTTCAGGACCTTAAATTAGCAATCAAAAGTATGACAATGATCTAATCCAAAACTAGAGAATGACTGGTCTCCGTGTTTATGCAATATCTGTGAACCAACCAAGGACGCTATGCCTAGGTAGCATGCTCTTTAGATAGACACGGAAAATTGTAATGGGAAACCGTTTGTCAAGTGAAGTATATACAAATTTCATAAAAGGGCCTAAGTAAATTATAGGATATTGTACTACTGAGTTAAGTTTTGGACTTTGCAACGAAAGGTAACCCAACAAAAATTATACACTCATATAAAAACACTGATAAAAAAACATCAGAACATGTATTTCATTATGCAAGTGGTGAAGAATAGGGACAAAATGATACATGAAAAATTATAATTATTCTAACACCTCTAAAAAAAAAATCATCTTCCTAAAGAATTTCTGATACTTACTGACCTTTTAACTCCATCTTTTGTGACTAGCGAAACCCTCAGTTTTGATTTAGAGCCATTCCTCAAATATCATGGGCATTTGATTGTTTACCCCTCACACTCAGTCTTCCATATTTTAATCAAAATGGGAGCTTCGGAATGGGTTACTTAATATGTTTCTTGCAAGCTTTGCCCATTTTTGTTGGCATTGATAACAACATGAAATAATTCATGCAAAACTTGAGCTAAGTTAGTATTAATTAGATACCAGCTATTGCTGATACTCTAAATGTGATGGCTACCAGCGCTGTCTTCACATATAGTGAATTACAGAGGTCAAACCATTTTCAAAAGTTGAACTTGTTACATCCTTCTTCACAACTTTATACATTTTTTATAATATTTCTTTAGTTTTTTTTTAATTAAACTGGCTCTTGTATTTTAAAGACCAAGATGTGGAGGCATAGATGAGGTATGTGAACTGTTTGATTCAATCCCTAAAAGAAATGTCGTCTCCTGCAATGCCATGATTGCATGATAAGAACAACTGAATCGGGCAGGCATGCAAAACATGGAAGTAAGACAATTAACTGAAACTATCTGACAAAATCCCTCAAGAAAATATTATCTCATGAATTTGTTGATTGCACAATAAATTTTGTGTAAGAGAGTAGAACTTACACGATGATGCAATTGGCAGGTGTAACGCCTATATCCTCATCCTCTGTGCGTCCAACAAAAATACAAGCTTTCCCCCACCGGGGATGAATGTCCATCAGAGGCGTCTAGGATCTCCTCCCTCATATTTTTTGCACAGATGTCTTGGTTAAAAATGCGACGATCAACATGTATGTTGAAGGTGGAAGCACATACAAGGCACGTGGACTCCTACGTATTGCATGCAAAATGTGGAAGCGCTAATCCGTTTCAACACATGGAGGAGGCCAAATAACTCAGACACTTTTCGAGTTGGGTCAATTATTTAGTTTTTTACCCTTTGGAACATGATTTGATTCGTCTTTTGTGAGACTAGATCATTTTAATTAGCAGCTTTCTATTGCCCTCGTTTAAAAGCCAAAAATTGTGTACCCTCGAGATGTGCTAAATTAATTACCCGATAACTTTATACCATGTTAGTGGAATACTAAATTAATTACTGGCAACTTTATGCCACGTTAATGGAATGCTAAATTAATTACCCCACAACTTTCTACACGTTCCTTAAAAATTAGAAAAAGCCAACATTAGGTAGCAATTTTCTGCCCTATTTTATAAATTATAAAATTTCTACCAACATTTGATTTTAACACTTTATTTTAGCTTTTTATGGATATTTGTTAACATTGTATACGCTAATTCTTATTTGAATTAAAGATCAACATTGTTGGTTTTGGATTTATATTTTTACACTCTTTAGAATAAAATTTGGTTTTGGATTTATATTTTTACACTCTTTAGAATAAAATTTTCTTTCAAGCAACTTTTTTCATCTTTGACTTTAAATTGTATGATGCCACATATTTCTTTAGATGAAATTTTCTTATATCCGAATTTTTGATATTGGTTGAGTGAATAAATGCTCTATGACATATGGTGTCTTATTTATGCAGTGCTCATTAGCTATTCTATCCTTTATTATTTTGACGTAAAAAATTTAGTATTTCAAGATTTACTTGTGACTAGTTGGGTTGAGGCTTATGGCTGAAGGCATTGAACTACGACATTATATTCAACCTTAATTTCAAATGTTGCTATCATGAAATTCATAGTACTAGAGTACAAATACATCGAAAGGCATTTAGTGCAATTTTATTCTTGAGCCTCAAACATGATTTTTGCACCTTTTCACAAGAATATACTAATTGCATCACGCTCTCCGGCAGGAACTCGACGCTTGCGTCATTTGTTTTAAAATAGATTCTCTTCCCTTTATAAGGGAATATTCAATAAGAATTTAATTAAATTATTCTAGCCTATAAACTTGGCATTAATTTCCCCAACTTCAAAGTTCACCGTAATAACATGTGATAAGGTAATTTAATTCCAAGGAATCTAACACTATGTCTTTTTGTTTTCAATTTTTCGGTACACCGATCCAAATTTCATAGGCTTCAAAATGAGATGCAACCCTAAAGTAGGTGTTTTTTTTGTTTTTGTTTTATTATGAATTACATGTACAGATGGAAGATGGAAGACCATTTTTCTTGCATAGGCATTAAGCTTCAATAGATAGGGTTTTTGGAATAGAATTCACGGTTTACTATTTTTTTTTTCTGCTGTTCTCTTTAAACGCATGCTGGGTGTTTTAAATTTATATGGCTTGTTGCTTTTGTTTTGTTAACTATGCAAATTCGTTTCTAAATGGATTTTTTTTTCCATTGGATATTATTTTTTTTGCAAGTGGTGGTGGTTTTTTTCTACATTTGTGAGGTGTCGTAGAGTTGTGGAAGACATCTGAAAGCCTTGTTTTTTGTTTGTTTTCTAACCCAATATTATTTTGTCAAGTTGTAGCATAAAAAAAAACCATAACAGGTAATGGCAGTCATAATGATGCACCCTGAGATAGAAGGATTCTGGATAAAGAGTAGAGTGACGTTGTAGTTGAAACTGCCTTGGTAGACATGTATGCAGAATGTGGATGCACAAGAACTGTTTGACAAAATGCCTCAAAGAAATGTATTGGTTGTTTTTTGATTGTTTTCTAACCCAATATTATTTTCTCAAGTTGTAGCATAAAAAAAAACCATAACAGGTAATGGCAGTCATAATGATGCACCCTGAGATAGAAGGCTTCTGGATAAAGAGTAGAGTGACGTTGTAGTTGAAACTGCCTTGGTAGACATGTATGCAGAATGTGGATGCACAAGAACTGTTTGACAAAATGCCTCAAAGAAATGCATTGGTTGTTTTTTGATTGTTTTCTAACCCAATATTATTTTCTCAAGTTGTAGCATAAAAAAAAACCATAACAGGTAATGGCAGTCATAATGATGCACCCTGAGATAGAAGGTTTCTGGATAAAGAGTAGAGTGACGTTGTAGTTGAAACTGCCTTGGTAGACATGTATGCAGAATGTGGATGCACAAGAACTGTTTGACAAAATGCCTCAAAGAAATGCATTGGTTGTGTTTTGATTGTTTTCTAACCCAATATTATTTTCTCAAGTTGTAGCATAAAAAAAAACCATAACAGGTAATGGCAGTCATAATGATGCACCCTGAGATAGAAGGTTTCTGGATAAAGAGTAGAGTGACGTTGTAGTTGAAACTGCCTTGGTAGACATGTATGCAGAATGTGGATGCACAAGAACTGTTTGACAAAATGCCTCAAAGAAATGCATTGGTTGTTTTTTGTTTGTTTTCTAACCCAATACTATTTTCTCAAGTTGTAGCATAAAAAAAAACCATAACAGGTAATGGCAGTCATAATGATGCACCCTGAGATAGAAGGTTTCTGGATAAAGAATAGAGTGACGTTGTAGTTGAAACTGCCTTGGTAGACATGTATGCAGAATGTGGATGCACAAGAACTGTTTGACAAAATGCCTCAAAGAAATGCATTGGTTGTTTTTTGATTGTTTTCTAACCCAATATTATTTTCTCAAGTTGTAGCATAAAAAAAAACCATAACAGGTAATGGCAGTCATAATGATGCACCCTGAGATAGAAGGTTTCTGGATAAAGAGTAGAGTGACGTTGTAGTTGGAACTGCCTTGGTAGACATGTATGCAGAATGTGGATGCACAAGAACTGTTTGACAAAATGCCTCAAAGAAATGCATTGGTTGTTTTTTGTTTGTTTTCTAACCCAATACTATTTTCTCAAGTTGTAGCATAAAAAAAAACCATAACAGGTAATGGCAGTCATAATGATGCACCCTGAGATAGAAGGTTTCTGGATAAAGAGTAGAGTGACGTTGTAGTTGAAACTGCCTTGGTAGACATGTATGCAGAATGTGGATGCACAAGAACTGTTTGACAAAATGCCTCAAAGAAATGCATTGGTTACAAGATATGCACAAAATGGATTTGTTAAAAATGAATTGGAAGCTTCTGGGCAAAAACAAGTTTCCAAAATCTTGCCAGTACCCTTCCAACCAATGTCGAATTGGGAGCTTTGAATAAGTTATGGACATACATCATAGCATTCATATAAAATATATTAATTATGCTGATATATACTTAACTATGAAGGGTAGAGGATGTTGTAATGTTAAAAACTAACTGTGCACATTATTAGGATCTTGACAGTAATTTTAATTTTAATAAACATACTCTTCAACCATCATGGAAACCTTTTTTTTTAGACTGCAGCATGCCAAATTTGAGAAGTGAAAGGGAGGAAGAGTTTGAAGGAGTGAATACCATAGCTGCAAATGCTCCTATGCCCGCACAGTGTATGAGCATCCATCAAAGCATAAAGGTGTAGATCAGGAATTTATCAGATGTTGTAATTGCAAGTGCCCACGCAGCCATGCATAGACAGGGCATGCGAACCATTTCATCTCCCACAACAAAATGTGAATATGTAGACCAGGCATGTGAATCGTTTTTTTTTTACCATCAAAAGTGGAAGTTTTTTGACAACAAAAAGTGGAGATACATGTGTAGGCCAAGTTTTCCAGCTGGAGAGCATGCAGGGTGAGAACATGTCCCAAGTTTCCAGATGGAGAGCAATTGCAAGTTAATAATAAAGTAGCAAGAATATTAATAAATTCAAACTTACTGTTTTCTACCTATTTATTTTATACATGGTTTTATCTGCTCATAATTTTTGTCACTGTATATCTTACCTATTCTCCTCATTGTGTATCTTTGATTATCCTTCCTTTTATTTATTATTCTATGATATTATTTGTTAATTCTACAATTTTTTTATGCTTTTATTATTTATCTCTTTTTTTTTATGCCTTCTTTTTGTTTTATACTATATATTTTTTTTTCTTCATCTTATATTCACCTCTATCCACATTATGATCTCACTCTTTATCATTAATACTTCGCTTTTACTCTACCTCTATTGAATCTCATTCACTTAACTTGTTTTCTTTTACCCTATTATTTACTCACTTTTTGTATCTTTTATTTTTCTATTCTCTTTCTTCCGTTTTTATTTGTTTTCTATATTATTCTTATCATTCTATTTCTTCCTTTTAACTCTAATTTTCATTCATTGTGTTTCCTATGTATGCACCTTATTCATTCTCTTTCTTTCATTCTTATCCACTTATAATTTTAACTGTAGAATAGGGATATAAGGTGAGTCAAATTAAATGGCATTTCATTTTATTTTATTTTACTTTTATTAAGGACTCATATTAGCTTATCAATGCAAAAAGGAAGAATATAAATTTAAGTTTCACTAAGAAATTCAACTTGACCACTCTAAGGTGTTGGATCACTTCTCCACTAGGTTGGATTACATCTTAAGACAAATGGCGCAACTTCAATAATTGGAATCCTTAAGCCATATATATTTGATTCTATATTTGAAATGAAATAATATAGTCTTATTTTAACAAGCATACATAAATTCATTAAATTACTATGGGAAAATTTTCAAAGATTAAGACTTGACATCCTTTACTTGTTTCAATTTTTATTAATTTTTAAAAACATAATACTTGATATCTATAGATCATATTATTTTATTGGTCCCAAGATTTTGTTTAGAATGATATTATAAGAATACATATTGATATTATCTATTTTCGTTCATTTAGGATTAACATATAACCCAAATTCAAGTTTAATATAGTCCCAATTATATGTATTTGGGAATAATATTTTATAAATAATCTAATGTGAACATAAACCATATTATCATATGAACAATTAAATTTTAAATAAATTTTATAGTAGTATCTCAATTTCTTTAACATAATAAATATAAATCATTCCCTCCAAATAGGACTTAAATTGTAACCTATTATACCTTATATTCGAGTGGTTTCAAAACTGAGTCATGTTCCAAATTACATACTCATATATTAGATTTCATTGCCTTGTGTCCCTTTGGATCTAACTCTCCTCATCATGTTAGCTCATAAATTCCTTTCCTAATTTCACCATGCATAAATATTCTTATTCAAATTTCCACTTGAAATTAATATCAAGTTAAATTAATGTTTATCAAAGCACAACTGAAAAATATACACCTAATCAAATTATGCCAATAAAGAGGGCATGCACAACATTAAATCTTTCTTAGAATTATTTCGTTGGAACCATAATTGGGTCTAAGCCCTTTGTGCTTGTAATCGTAAGCATAACATGAAAGGTTCAATCACAACCTCCATTGAACTGACATATTGAGATGCCACCAAAATTACATGAATATCTAGGAAACATAATGCATTAAAGCACAACCCTAATTGAAAATAGGATAAGGGATAAGGAAGTAGCTTGATAGTACAACTAGGTTGATTATAATTAATTGAAAATAGTACTTGATTTCCTACTCTTAAAACATATTATTTTGTAGTAACGAAACAAACAAAATAAGGATAGTACAAGTTTACCTCATCCATACAAAGCTTGATCCCACCCTCTCGATTGCTTCATGTTGACGTCTCACATTACACTAACATTCTCGAGGAAGCCCCCAAAAGTTTGAATATATCATCAACTCTTTATTTCATCCCTCTTAGGAGCACTCAAGCTTACTTTCCAAGAAACAAGAAATGTTATATGCAAGACAAGGACGCATTAGAATTCTCCTGCACACTAGCGACAATTGTTAGTACAACATATCAAGCATAATAGAAGCAACATGAACTTACTCATATATCATTTATTTACATATTTTGATAACATTACAAATCATGACTAAGTAGTAGTTCATGCATAACCACTCTTATTTGTATAATGTTATGTATGAAATCTATACTTACTAGGTCCATTATCACCATGCAGGGAACATAATACAAAATACACCATAAAATATATATGAACTCTATTTCATAAGTACATTGTTACCAAATCATAAAAGTCATCTAGATGCATTTATAAGGAATTGTCAAGTGGTCTTACAGATTCTCCTAGAATCAATCTCTGCTTTCACCTCCTGATACCAAGTATCACTAGGAAATGACTCCAAAATACAACTCCACAAATCCACTCCAAGGAACAAAACTAAGATCTCATGTCTCCTCCTGCTCAAGGAATCCGCATCAACATTTTCCTTACCCTGAATATAGAGAACCTCAAAGTCATACTCAGAGAGGAACTCCATCCAACGGTGCTGCTGAGCATTCAGATTTGGTTGAGTGAAGATATACTACAAACTACGATGATCACTATGCAACTCAAACTGATGTCCCAAGAGGAAATGTCTCCAATGCACAAGTACATGGATGATAACTGCTAACTCCAAATCGTGGGTGGGGTAGTTCAACTCATGATCCTTGAGCTTACGGGACTCATATGCAATCACTCGTCCCTCCTACATAAGAACTGCCCCCACACCCTCCAACGAAGCATCGACGAACACTACAAAATCTCTTGTAGGATCTGGCACTACCAAGATAGGTGCACTAGTCAACTGCTCCTTAAGAGCTTGAGAAGATGAATCACACTGATCTGACCACACAAAATTCTTCCATTTTCGCTGAAGAGAGCTGATGGGATGGGCTACCTGAGAGAAATCTCTCACAAATTGGTGATAGTAACCCACCAATCCCATGAAACTATGAACCTCAACCACATTTTTTGGTGCAGGCCAATCCACAATGGAATGAATCTTAGAAGGATCCACTGAGATACCCTCTCCTGAGATGATATGACCCAAATATCTCACCTCAGTCTGGAAGAACTCACACTTGGCTAAATTGCCGAACAACTGATTATCTCACAAGCACTACAACACTTGTCGCAAATGGCCTTCATGCTCCTCCATAGTCCTCGAATAAATGAAAATATCATCAAGGAACACAAGAAAAAATTAGTCAAGATAGGTGCAAAACACCCCATTCATCATTGAACTCATGAAAATTGATGGAGCATTGGTCAACCCGAAAGGGACAACTGTGAACTCATAATGCCCATAGCATGTACAAAAAGTCAATCAATGAATGTCTACCTCATGAATGCAAAGCTGATGGTATCTTGACTTCAGATCTATCTTGGAGAACATCTTGGATCCCCTCATCTGGTCAAACAAGTCATCTATCTGATGGAATGGGTAATGATTCTTCACCATCACTTTGTTCAATTGGCGATAATCAATGAACAAGTGAAGAGATCCATCCTTCTTCATGAGGATGACAGGTGCTCCCCAAGGGGATACACTAGGATGAATGAAACCATTATCTAGTAACTCCTCTAACTACAACTGCAACTCACTCAACTCCTGAGTATTCATACAATACGGTGCCCGAGAGATAGGCTCTGCTCCAGGGATGCGATCAATACAAAAGTCTATGTCGTGCTTAGGCGACATACTTGGGATAGTACTTAGAAAGACATCCACAAACTCCTGAAGAAGAGGATGGTTGTCAAGAGATACTTCTTGAATCCCACCCTCAACAAGATCACTAACCAAAATAGCGAACATTTGACAACCTTTCTGCATGACACGCTTCAGCTACATGACTGAAATCACATTGGGACAAATGGGTCTTTGGACCCCAACTAACTCAACACACTCTCCAACATCATCTACACATAGAATTGACTTACGCCGACAATCTATACTCGCTTGGTGTGTCTCCAATCAATCCATTCCTAAAACAATCCCATAGGACCCCAAAGGCAACACACGAAGATCCACTGTGGTAGTGAAGATGCCCAAATCCAACACACAACCACGAATAAGGGAGTCTACAACCACGTTGGCTCCAATAGCTAACTTAACCTACCATTTACATCTTGCCTTTCCACCATGAGACCACAATGCTCTATGAGAGAAGGACAAATAAAAGAATCTAAAGCTCCTGAATCAAACAAAATAGATGTGGTGATCCCACATAACACACCTGAATACTTGACCACGGTGCCCTGATGCTCAGCCTGACAATTATCCACCACCACAAAAAGTCAATGAGATCTACCTGCATCACTTACTATAGGCTCTGAAGTAGCCCGTCTCTAACTACCTCCAGCCACTGATCTTTGAGAACACTGAACAACTATATGACCATGCTGCCCACAAGAAAAACAACCATCTTTACATAAACCTTAGCCTGAAAATGGTGCACGCGATTGCTGGGTTCCTTCACCCCTAGAACTCCATTGTGCACTTTGAGAACTCTGTGCCAAACCACTCTACTTCCTACTTTGAGAATGATGACGTGAACGATCCCTAGAAAAAAAAGTACTAGGACTCTTCCCACTCTGTTGAGACTGAGTAGACCTATGCCTATGTTGTTGATCGAATCTAGAAGGTGCAGACTAAGATCTAGATGGTCCAACTCCCTAAGACTGTGTACCTTGAGCAATTGATCCTGAAGGAGGGGCACTACCAATTTGAACACCTACCTAACCACCAAATCCTCTAACCAAATTCTCCTCTATCAACCTCACCTTCTCTACAATGGTCTCTAAGGTCTTCGGTTCAAACACATGAACACCACCACTGATACATGAATTCAAGCCCCTAATGAAATATTGCATTAACATCGACTCATCATTAGAAATGCTAGCATATTGCTTAAGCTCAAAGAATCAGTGCTCATACTGATGTATTGCCATAGTCAACTAACAAAGCTCATAGAACTCATCAGCATGTCTCTGCTGGTATTAGTCAGAAAGAAATCGTGCTCGGAACCTCTCTAACAATAGTCCCCAAGAAATGGAAGCAATGTCTAGGTGAAGATTCTACTCCTCTACTCTCCACCATGTAGATGCAAAGCCTTTGAGATGCATAATGGCACATCGAGTTCTAATATTGCTACTAGAAGGATGCATAGCAAAACATCGATCGAGATAAATCAACCAAGTCTCTACCTCGATACCTGTACCAGAACCATCAAAAGTAGGGGGATGGGCTCTAAGGAGATCCCTCATGTAATTTGCAACAATACTATCTCCATCCACCCTATCCCTCACAACATCAGCTCTCGAATGACTTGGCCTACAAGAATGCTCCCACTCAACTCTAACATCCTGACCGTCCTGACGAGAAGGGTGTGAATCCTCCTCACAAGATACCTCTTGATGAGGTCCTAATCAATCCATAATCTACTGTAAAAGAGCTAAAGCCTTATCACCCCCGAGCCCTTCGACTTGGTTCTTAGCACATTGTTCCCCCTGTTGCTCACCCTGATTACCCTGATCGACATTAAGTTAGGTGCTACGATGAAGAACAGTGGCTCTACCTCTAACTCTACCTCTGGCTCTACCCCTAGGAGGCATCCTCTAGAAAACAAAGAAAACATCAAAATAGATCATCACAAGGATGACCTATTCACCATAGTATGACATGAAAGCATAACAACAAGACTATAAAACAATATTACAAGCTCACACCAAACAAAACATAACATAGAAGGCTCAAGTACGCCAGAGCTCCTAGTGTGTGAACATGGGCTCTGATACTAGATGTAACATCCCACTACGCAACCCTGAAGGTTAAGAGCCAAAAGACGATAGGATAAAACTTTTTTAAACAAGAAGAATAACTTACACATAAAATAGTTGCCGATAAGATAAATTGGCTACATGGCAAAGAATGGTCGAGTGCACAACCAAGAGGGGAGGTTCACAAAATTTACCCTCAAGAGAAAATCCGAACAGGAGAAAATAGGAGAGCTCCAAAATTTTTTCTCCAAAACTTCCTGCTCCAAAACTTTCTATGCCGGTGCTCCGAAACTTTCTACGTTGGTGCTCCGAAATTTTCTGCATCGGTGCTCCAGAAATTTTGCAGTAGCAACATAGATCAATAATAACAAGCTGCATTATGCTGGAACTTTAGTAGCAGCAACACAAATCAATAACAACAAGTTGCGTTGTGTTAGAACTTTAGCAGTAGCAACACAGATCAATAACAAGCAGCTATGTTGCAACAATTTTTTTTGCAGTAGCAACACATATTAATAACAAGCTGCACGTTGTGTCGAAACTTTAGTAGCAGCAACACATATCAATAACAACAAGTTGTGTTGCATCGAAACTTTAGCAGCATCAACACATATCAATAACAACAAGCTAGGTTGTGCCAGAACTTTTGCAGCTTGTTGCATGAAGGAAGGATATACAAACATAGCTTTTATTTTTGCATGATACTTTAGAAAGAAAGGCTACAAAAATCACAATAGTACATGTGAGTCCGATACAAACACTAAAACCCATAAGCCAAACATAAAACATCACATTTCTTCTCATTAAATTATATGATTACTTTCTCTCTCTCAAGAGAGTACAATGTGCATAAAGGAATAAGCATCAATACAATAGCATTTCCATGAATAAGATACAACATTTGATAAGATAAATGCATAAGATGGGATGTCTCCAACTGGTGCTCCAATAACCTATACACCGGTCCCCAATGGTAATGGCAACGCCTCCCTACCATGTGGACTCAAAAGAGACCACCCCACTGTGCTCAGAGGATAATCACAAGACCCAAAAAGAAGTAACAAGACAAAGGTAAAGTAAGGCCAACACTCACATCAGTCATGGAGCAAAAATGGAATACAATGCATACAACCAATGTCACAATAAGAGATGCTTATCTAATATCATATTGGGTAATACTCATGACTACCAAGGTGCTAGGTATTAGAGTGCAGATTAGATAGAGTGTCATCATGCTTGCTCAAAGGGATGACACCACACAAAATAAAGTACACCTCTTAGAGGGATGAGGAGACTCAATCATGCTCAAATCCATGCCCCGCAGATGGATAACTCAACGCCCCACAGATAGATAGGTCTTCTCGAGTGTATCCTTAGCCTTTACAAGCGCTCAAGGCCATGCACGAGGACTCATTATATTATTTTTTTTTACCCCATTATTTTTATTTAGTTATCAATTTTTTACTCTAACTCTGCTACTAATTCCCCTGGCAACCACTTATGGGCTCTGGGCCCATAGAGAGCCACTCCAAATGACCACTCTAATTACCTAGACCTAAGCTCATCTTGTTTAAACCATGATGAGGATTAAACAAGATGATTTTTCCCTTATTAGGTTTTCCACATAAAAATCTAGTGTTCATTGTGTTGATTTTACTTTCTGTTATTTGTGTTTCATGTTCATACTTAATAACATAATAGTGTGGTTGTGGAATTGATAAGTGTTGAAGTTGTAAGTTTTAATTTTTGTGACAACTAATTCACCCCCCCTCTTAGTTGTCCCGTTCCTTTTAACAATTGGTATTAGAGCTTTGGTTCCTTGGTGTAGAGCTTAACCGCTTGAGGTAGATCTTGAAGGTTGATCAAATGGATGATAAAGAACTCTGGACTGCACTTGAGGATCTTGACAAAATTGAAAATGAAAACAAAGATCTGAAAGAGAATCTTGATGAAGCAAGTGAATGTGTTCGGAAGCTAAAAGATCAATTAAAGAAATTGAAGGAAAGACATGGAAGTGAGTGAGCAACTAAAACAAGAGATAATTGGACTGAAAGTGCTTGTAGAAGAAAAGAAGAGAATTGAAGAATGTCCAAATAAAATGGTACAAAATAATTCTAATGAATGCTCTAAACTTGAACAGGTAGTAAACTTGAGAGTAGAACTAGAGAAGACAAAACTCTATGAGAATAATTTCAGATCTAGCTCTGATAAGCTTGGAGAACTACTTGTTGGACATAAACCAAGTAAAGACAAAGTTGGCTAGGGAAATGATGTAGGTGAAATTTCTAAGGACAATAAAATGACTTAGGACAAAGGGAAGTAGAAAAGAAAGTTTACAAGGAGACCACTTGTGAGACAGCCTAATGTACAAAGGTATCCCTCTTTCAATAGAATTTTTTTTTCTTGTAATAAATATGGTCATAAGGCAATGAAATGCAGGAGTGGGATGAATTAGTTTCCTAGTTCTTTCTTTGGACAATGTTTTTTGTGCAAGAAGGTTGGACATAAAGCTACTGAATGCATATCTCAGGTGAGAATGATCAATTGGGTGATGATGAATAGGTTTAATGGAGGTAGAATGAAGCAATCCTTTAATGGCTACTGCTATACTTGTAATAAATTTGGACACAAAGAAAATCAATGTAGATCGAGAAGTAATGGAGGTCGGACTAATAAAAAAAGTGTTGTCTGCTATAATTGTGACAAACCTGGACATATCTCAAAGGTTTGTAGAAGTAAGAAGGGAAAGCAGTTTGCTCTGGTAGAGAAGAATGATTCGGTAAAGAAGATTGACAAAGAAGAGATGAACAAAGAGATGAACAAGATATGGAAGAAGAAAGAAGAAGAAGAAGAAGAACCTGAAGCTGTTGATGTGTCTACGCCCTCATCCGGTACGGATAATTCCTCCGAGAATTAGACCTAGCATGGTCTTAGGGGGAGCATTATCAAAAAATTATAAAAACCCCCTGGATGGATGGCATGTCAAAGGCTGGAACAAGGATGGAATGCGAAGAATGAATAATCAGAGGTTTTGGAAAAGGAAACGAAAGAAAACATGTTGTCATACTAATTTGTGGATCGAATTAGGGTTTTTTCTGTGTTGAGAAGAATGTTTTTAGCAACTTTTTGGATGTTTGTCGCATTTAATGTGTTTTAGGGAAAATTGATGATGTATAAGGTGAAATTTGTAAGCCTTTTTGATTAGTTGAGCATTTGAAGAGCTTGAAAAGTGCCTTGGAGCAATCTTGAAGTGATCTAAAGTATTTCTGAAGCAATTTGAAGAAATCATTATAGATATTTAGGAATTATTTCTGAGTCTGTGAAGGAAAAGAAGAAGTCTTGACTAAACATTAACAAATTTAAGAAAGTTAAGCATGGAAATGGACAGAGGATCAAGTGGCGATATTCCACTGAAGATTCAAAAGGAGTTGAATTGGAAGAATTTGATCATAGGAAGATGAGAGAAATGGTACTAGGGCTGAAGGAAAATGAATTACAAAGCATAAAAACCCTATTACTTGGAAATCTATCTGAAAATGCCTGAATGTTGTTGGTTGAGGCTTATCCCTTTCAGTTTGGATCTTTTCTTGTGTGCTTGGTCTTTTACTCTTTGAATTCCCTACTAGGAAGAGAAAATGTAGTATGGGAATCTGGTGTTCCTATTGGGAAACAAGTCTACAAATACTTGGAATCATTGACGGATAATGTAAGTGTGTGCAAATCATATTTCACATCCTTAAGAAAAAATCTAGTATGCTCTGGTATATTAGCACCAAGTCAATTTGAAGTGGGTTCATCCTCTAGTAAGAGAAAATTGGAAGTTGTCATTAGTGATTCCCTTTTGGAATCAAAGAAAAGAAAAGCTATAACTGAAGACATCATTGTCTTTTCAGAAGAGAAGGAAAAATAATCTCTACTTGGATCTGAATCCTCTGATCCAGATGATATCCAGTCTATGTTTGTTAAAGGAAAGATGAAGAAAATTGGTGAAATATGGAATGCAACCTCTGCAATTGAAAGACTCAAGATTGATGATGATCTAGTAGAGTATCTATTTCAAAAAGGTATTGATGTATCAATTGTTTTTGACTCTTTACCAGAAAACTTAGTTGAGGTTGTTGAAGAAAGAATGTTGCTTGAAGGTCCAGAAGGACGCAAGTTGGAAGCCTTGGTTGAAAAGAGATGTACTAAAGCTAAGTAGAGATTATTCAAACTTATCATGGAAATGAAGAAATGCATCAAAGAAATATCAGATATCTACAAATACTGTCTCCAGTGGCTTGTTGTGGTAGACAATTTTAGAAGTAGGATTGAAGCAATTTAATCTGAAGTAAATAGCATCAGAAAGAACTTTGATATCTTTGGAGACAAAGAAGGGAAAAAAAGGCTGAGAGTTGGTGAATTGCAAGCTGAACTGATTGTTGTATAGAGACAAAGAGATGATGTGGTGAAAAATTTATGGCTCCTTAAGGAGATTACTGAGGTCTGGTTAGACCATATTTTTGGAATACTTACTGATGCAGAAGATTGTGAAAGATACTCATCTACAAAATCTTCATCTTCTTTTACACTATTGGACCTATTAGAAAGAATCTGCACAAGATTGGATTCAACTGTATATAACTATAAGAAGTTATATCTAGTTATCAAAGAAAGATACAAGAAGGTGTTTTAGGTGAAGAGTGTCATTTTTACTTAAATTCTGACTGTTCAATTTCTACTGTTTTGGTTGTTTTGGCAAGAAGAAATGAAAGAGAAAAAGGGAATCTAAACAAGATGAAAAAAATTGAATTATTGAATGTTTGAAAGTTTTTGGGTGGTTGGAAGTTTTTGGAAGAATTGGAATCTTTTTACAATTTTGAATGTCACCATGTTTACATCATTTTGGTCACCCTTTTCCATTGATGTCAAATGGGGAGAGATTTGGAAAGTTGGGAGAGATTGGAGGAGAATTTTTGAATATTTTTGCACATGTTTCCATCAGTGACAAAGGGGGAGATTGTTGGAAGAATGAAGAAGAATGATCATCTCTACAGTTTTGTGTTGTCATTGATGTCACCATGTTGTGGTTGCAAGTCTAAGATAGTGCTTGATATGATATTTTGGTCCCGTATCTGAACCGGTATTCAAGATGCACTCTTCGATATTCTAGTCTGCAATCCTCCGCAGTTGATAGTTAATGCTTATGGTTTCGGGAAACTGTTTATGGTTATTGAAAGCATGTATGATCAGAATTTCTTGTGCTTCAGTGTTCGTACGATGTATTGGCATTATTCTATTGATTGCTTTTTGCAATGAAGTCTATTTCTAGCTGACTTCTTGGATTGGTTGTGATATGGTGAATTAATTTTGTTATGCAGATATATGTGCGACCTATCTTAGGTCTATGCCGACATGATATAGCGTATTAAGCATTTGAATTTCCATTTGGGAAGATTTTGTGAATGCTTGAAGCCGACAGGTTGATATATTTGGTAAGCAAGGAAATGCATCTAATTAGGCTGACCTAATTAACGTTTGTGGTTAGGTCGAGTATATATGTGTTGAATAGTCTTTGAAGTGTGTTTCTGTGCATGTGTTAAGTCAATATATTGAGCATCACTAGAACTGCATCAACACTTGTTAGGTGCACTATTTTTGGTTCACTTTGGCTGTGAAGCCCAATTTTTTTTTGTGAATCTTTTTGTAGGCAGTGAGCTTTTGTATCTAGATAGTGAGTCCTATTCAAGGTAGTGATCCCTTGGTAGTGAACCTTATATATTCAATTTTGGAACTACTTTATATTGTGAGTTAATCCTCACTGTGGTTTTTCCCTTATTAGGTTTTCCACGTAAAAATATGGTGTTCATTGTGTTGATTTTACTTTTTGTTATTTGTGTTTCATGTTCATACTTAATAATAGAATAGTGTGGTTGTGGAATTGATAAGTGTTGAAGTTGTAAGTTTGAATTTTTGTGACAACTAATTCACCCCCTCTCAGTTGTCCTACACCTTTTAACAAAGACAACAACATGAAAACACTGCACTAATAGGGTACAATGGGCTAGGGTAGGGGATGTTTGGCCTGTGACTACCTCCAGTAACCACCATCAAGGAATGAGAGTATGCTCAGGCCTATGAATCCAGGCAGAGTCAATACTCGGTACCTGCATCACTCCAATCACACGTCAAAGTACATGTGCATATAACATATATCATATAGCTGAAGCAACATCAATCATTAGGAAGAAGGGTCATGATATCGTAAGCCTCTTGGGTACGAGTGTTATGACATCGTCCATTTCCTATCCATAATCATACATAAGCAAAGACAATATTATATAAAAATATAAGCATGTAATCCATCATAATAACTAACCATATAAACATGAAATCCAATGTAAACAATAATCATGTCAACAACATATAAACATATAAATATATAAGCATGTAAACATGTAATCTAGCATAATAGTCACACAATTACACCTCTCAAGTGCCAATACAAAATAATGAAGGGACGAATAGTGCAAATACAAAATATACAGTTATCAGAATCCATCAAGGAAAGGAAACATCAAAATACAAACATGGGGGTTGTTACACCTCTTTTCACCATAAATCCTATCATATGCCTAAAACATATGTTTCCATCCCTCCTCCATCATCCTACAAATGTCAAAAGCATGTGACCATACACCTTCCAACATCAAATTTTCCACCATTGCTTCCAAGTACTAATATCCCTCTATCTAATCTACCTATGTTACTCCCAACACCTAATATTTCCATTATCCAATCCCCTTATCCACCTACCCATAAATCTTCTAAAAATCCTAACCATGACCAAAAAATCCATACATTGTCTAAACATAAAGCTTCTACTCATTCCACCAAACCCAAGGGATTCCAAAATAAAAATTTGGATGCCTCTATGTACATAAAGTCAAAAATCCCGAAGGTCCTAATGCCTTAGCATACAATTGAAAAAATTCAAAGCCAAGTACATCTAAAAAGCTATATAAGCCCATACCTCCAAAAGAAAAAGGAAAGCAAGTCAAATGAGGCATCTACATCACAAAAATCCCAACCATCCACTTCCACCCCACATTCTCATTCCATTCAAAAATCTCAAATTCCTAAATCCCACAAGCAAAATAAAAGTCATAAAAATACTAAGTCTATGTGGGCACCTAAAGCACTTCATCACCCATATCCTAAGCAAACATCTCCATTGCTACCTACACCCCCTCCACATCAAAATCTTCAATTTTTATCAAAGTGTGTGCAACCATTGGTCATAGTTCCCTTCCATTTCATAACAATTCCACATACCTCCATCTCCTCATCCTTCACTCATTATCCTACATATCTCCCCCATCACCTACCTATGGTCCATGCTTTTGGCTAAGCCTCCCCATTCATATTTTGCATAAGTCCTATATAATCCCTATCATAATCCACCATTTTCCCTACATAATCCGCATCATAATCCACTATTTCCCTCCATAATCCACATCATAATCCATCATCTACCTACTCCATCTCCCTTTCATGTCATTCCTTACCAACATCTATGAGCATAATGACACTTGACATGGTCCATGCAACATCATCCTTCTAGCGGGACTATCACCTTTCATGGAACTAGATACTTGGGTCCCTCCTATCCTTCTCCTATTCAAAAAAATGAAAAAGGTCAAAAAAATTAAAAAAATTAAAAAAAAAAGAAAAAAAAGTAAAGAGAAATCCCTTCGTCCAACAGTTAAAACCTAGTAAACAGGGGCCCTAGATAAGTACCATGATGAAAACCTGGAAAATAGGAATCATGTGTAGGTTGATCTTCTATGTCACTTACACTTGGGGGCACTTTGTCTCATCCACACTATCTATCTTATCATGTCACTTCTTATCATATCATTTCCATCCTACCTACCATATTTAGCCATTGTACATACCTATCATATTGAGTCCATTCATCCTCTCTTCCTCCTTTTGATCTCGATAAAAATAGGGGGAAAAATGTTGAAACATGCTTTGGTTATCTTTTGATATACCTCATCCTTCCAAACAAGCTTATCATTATCCTATTGTCATAAGCTTTGTCATGGAAAATCCGAAGTATTGTACCTAGAATGGGGCATGTTATTCCTATGCGACATAGTCTTTGGAGATCACATCTTTGCTCTCTTATGATACATACATCCATTCCATTCACTATGACCTATCCCTTTTATCCATCCATCTATCATGAACCTTTTATCCCTTATCCTATCGCCTACCCTTTCATCCATCAATCCTATCTATCTCCTTGCACCTAGACTTGGTTTTCCCTTGTCATTGGTATCTAGCACGAAGGCTACCCAAATTGTCATCTATTGACATCCCAAAACATTTCAAAAAAGTCCTAAAAAATACAAAAAAGAAAAAGAAAAAAGGTACTAAAAAAATCCAAAAAATCAAAACATTAAAAAATCCAAAAATCAAAACATTTCAAAACCCAAAAAACATTTCAAAATCCAAAAATAAAAAAAATTAGAAAATCCAAAAAAAAAAATATTTCAAAATACAAAAATAAAATATCCCCAAAAATACAAAAAAATGGAAAAAGGTCCTAAAAAAAGATTAAAAAAATCAAATAACCAACAAAAATCCAAGCAATAAAATCAAACCAAATCATTTCTTCCAATCAATTCAAATCCTTCAAATCAATCTTTAAATTATCAATCAATCAATTCTCTAATCAAATCACTCCAACTTAAATCATTCCAAGCAAATCAATTCCTCAATTCCATTCTTCAATCAAATAAATCATCTTCAATCATTCCAAGAAATAATCCAAATGCAAGTCAATCATTAATCCATACCAACCAAGCTAATCAATCTTGCCAAATTATCCAATCACATCCTTTGGTCTTGATCCTAGTCTTGTTGCAAACCTAATCATTCAATCAATCAATCATCCTTTTGTTGATCTAGGGATATATCGTTCCCCACAATGACAACACTATCATCATCATCATCATCATCATCATCATCAATCAATCAATTAATCATCTGTTTACAACTTGACAGGGGCAATACCTTGTTTATTTTTGTATCATTTGTGCATGCTTGCTTGCTTGCTTGTGTGTGTTATCATTTTTATCTTGCATTTGCATCAAATTCGAATCACTCCCAACTAATATTCATATCTTGTATCTAGACAAGGTTGTATTACGCTAGGGCACGAGACACATCATCACCTTGGTCTTTATACCTTGGTGCATAACATCTAGTGCTATATCAAACATATGATTGCTCATTTTATTGCAACATAATGTGTCATTCTTCTCTTTCATTCACTTCCCATCTTGTATCATTCATCTTATCCCTCCATCATTTCATTCATTTTGAGAAAATACTTGTGTTTTTTCAACCCACCTATCCTCTCGAGGGGTCATCATCATCATCACCATCATCATCATATCTTTCTCATCATCATTATCATATCCTACATCATCATCCAATTTCTTCATATCTTTTGCATCATCATATTCTTCTATCATCTCTTTCCTTGATTCATCTTACTCCTCACTTCCTCAAGTGGCTGGGGCATCATCTTTTTATTCTCTATCCATACCTTAGCTTCTTTGAAATGATGTTACTCGACATAAATCTCATCTCAAAGAGGGGAAAAATGTAGACACCCAAATTTGTCCATGTCATAACATTACCTAGTCATACATGACCTTGTAAAACATCTTGTAATATTTTACCCTAGGTCATTACATTATCCCACTTATCCCATTTATTCCACTTTATCACCTTCCCAATTAATTAAATAAATCTCATTTATTAAATTAATTCCCCTTCACATGTCTCAAAATAATTGAAATTAAATATTTGAATTAATCCCTCACTTACTGTCACATTGCAACATGTGTCACATGACTACAACTCTTCACATGCACAAAAAAATTAAATAATTTTATTATTTAAATTATGAGATTCCCACTCACATCCTATTTTTAGCCCCATTCATTTGTGTGTCATAGGCATCTTTTCCTCCAAAATAAATAAATGGATCCCACTTATTCCCTCACATCCTAATTTTAGCCTCATGTCACATAACCCACTTAACGTGCATCATAGGCACTAAAATAAACTTTTAATCCTAGCCATACACATCAAATAATTAAATTTTAATCTTTGCCATCAAATCAAATCAGCTCTTGCCTATAAATCTAGCCTCACACAGGTCATTTGCATCAATCTTCTTCTAGTAACCACACTCTACCAAAATTTCCTCCAATCTTCCCATCTATCTATCTATTTTTCCTCTATCATCTTTCATCTCAATGTTATGCTACGAAAAATGAGCAATCAACATCAACATATCAAATCATTCAATCCTTCAAAATCCTACATTCTCATGCGAGGTTGAGAAGAGCAATGGAGATAAATCAAATCTATCTTGGAGATCGGTTTTCTTTGCTTTCTTAATTTGATTTTCATGCTAGTTTGTGATCTATTGTGCTTGTTAGGGTTTCATTATAATTTGTTTAAGCATTTACCCTAAGATTTGTGCTTGTTAGGGTTTCTTGCGTCCCAATGTTCACTTCTTTTGTTTCTTCTACAAGCAATGACGATCTCTCTCAGTCTATAGGGAGACTGTCCAATCCTCAATCCTTAGGCAACTCAAGGATGTTTTCACCTTTAAATACATCCTTTATTTTTAATTTTTCCTGATCAACAAGTGCCTTTTGGTTTTTCACCTAAAGACCTATTCTTTTTATTTTGAATTTTTTCATTTTCACTTTTGTGACTAGAGGAAAGGACAATGTCACCAAAGTATGTTGAACTATTGAGTTCTATGAAAAATCCAACCTTATGATCCCCACTTGGTATTCCTTTACGAAGTCCCATGAACTCAACAATTGCTTCATCATTCTCGAATGTGTCTAAACTTGGTGGTTCTTGTTGATCCCAATCTATTAACTGCGGGTAAACAAGGGGTAGGTCATCATCGGTGTTCTCAAGAGTCATGGTGTAGGTAGATAAGGTAAAGACAAAGGTAGAGTCATCGGGTTCCTAGAAGGTTTCAATCTAGGCTTCCATTTGCAAGGGAATCTTTTGTTTAGGGTTTGGCAAGTTCTGCATGGGACCAATTTTAAACATTTGGTTGAATATTTCTTCAAAAGTAGGCTCTCCAGGTTCTCTAAATTTTTCCTCAAGGTCAAAGTCACTAAATGATTTTTAAGAACCCCATTCCCATAGGTTGGAATCAAATTCAGAATAATAGTCCTCAGATGTCTCAATTTCATTTGAAGTGTTAACAGTCTAACCCAACACCCTAGATAGTCGCTTTTACTGTACAAACCCTAACCCTTGACACTTTATTAATCTAGGAGGAAGTAAGGGTTCCAAAATTCCTTGTTTGTTTATACCAATGCCATTGTTTCTATCATATCCTTGTTACTTCATTAAGAGGAACCCTTTTGGATACTGTTCATTTGACAACTGTTTAGGTTCTATATCCTCCTCTTCTTTGTACAACCATGTATAAATGTGGTCATCCAAAGATTCCTTGGCTCACTCCGCCCATTTAGTGAAGGTGGTAGGGGGATTGTGGATGATAACCTTAGGATGTATGGGATGCGGCTTGCCATAAGACTTTGGTGATTTTGGTAACTTTCCAATGCAAAAGAGACTCTTCACGTTGTATTCTCCACATCCTTTGTCTTAAATATAGACCTTGAGTTTGGATGGTTGGGTGAATGGAGTGGATTATTTGATGAGGTCATTTGGATTAATGTAATGGGATGAGGTGGAAGATGAGGCCTCTTGATTTATGGGCACTTGACGCTCAACAGTTCCTTTTAGATTTGTGCAATACTGAAAGGGATCAAGATTGCTAGGAATGATAATTTTAGTGCCATTATGTGGAAACTTGAGGCATTGGTGGTATGGGAATGGTATAACCTTCATGGCATGAATCCATGGGCAGCCAAGGAGAAGGTTGTAGTGTGAATCCAAATCCAAGACATGAAAAACTATATTTTACATAGCTGGACCAACTTTTATGGGAAGCAAAATTACTCCTTCAGATGAACGTTCAACATCATCATAGGCTTTGATAACAATTTTTTTGGTTTGATCTATGCAATTCTCAGAGTATCCCAATGCTTTTACCAATTTTAGGGAACAATATTCAGACCTTCTCCAACATCTACTGAGACACATATGATCTTATGTTTATTTATGTAGACTTTGAGGTGTAGGGGATCATTATGATCAGACTTTTGTGCGGAAAAGTCTTGTTCAGACAAGGTGACATGATGTGTCATAGCTAGGTATCCAACCATGGCCTGAAATTCATTGAAATCTAGATTAGAGAGTATAGATGTTTCTTGCAAGGCTTTGTCAAGGATAGCTCTATGTTGAGGGGATATGTGGAGGAGTTCCAAGATATAAATTTGTGTGGGATTCTTCCCAAGCTATTCTAGGAGATTGTACTAGCTTTTCGGTTGTGGATTGGGAGAAGGTCATGGAAGAGTTACCTTGACTCGACGAGTGGTGACAACAAACTTTGAACTTTCCTTATTTATAGTAATGGTTGAAACAGAATCATCAAAGGTTCGTATATTGTGGATAATAGTGTTGTAATCATGCATGACGCGGGTATAATTAACATTATTGTTATTCCCTGAATTTGAGGCTTTTCCTTTGTCATGATCTTGCAAGGGAGTTTTAAATATGGTATGATCAACATTTGTATTTCCTTGTGAATTGTCTATTGAAATGATTCCTTGTTCGATGAGGTCTTGAATGACATTTTTGAGTGTCCAACATGAAGATGTCTTATGTCACTTTCCATGGTGATATTCACAATATTCATTTTCTTTCCACTAGTCGGGTTTGATCAAAGAGGTTTCATAGTTTTTGATATCTGGTAGTTGGATGACACTAGATTGCAAGAGTGTCTTTAGGACTGATTTGATGGGTTCACCCAATGGGGTATATGTTCTCTTAGCACATGGGGGACCTCTATGTTGTTGGCTATTTTGGACTACATTCAATTTTTGTCCTTGACCTTGTGTTTGGGAATTTGATGTATCCAATGTGTTTGATGTGGAAGGACCTTTGAGATGAATGGTAGGACCTTTGTTTATTACTTTAGCATCAACAACTCCATCATTAGTGAAATTATTGTTTCGGGACCAATGTTTACCTTTTTCATTATTGGGCTTTGGGGTCTCTTTATGTACGTTGACTAGTCCCTTTGTGACAAGACCCTTTCCAATAAGGACACGTTTCTCAAGGTTTTCATCAAAAGTCATGCAACATTGGATTTGAAGACCACTCATCTTTTTTGCATTAAGATTTTCCACAAACATGGTGACTAGTTGTTTCTCAGGGATGTGACAAGGAAACTTGCTAGTTAGACCTCGCCATATTTGGTAAAATGAGTTAAGTGACTCCCCTTCTTCTTGCTTAGTGGTGTGTAATGTTGCAAGGGTTACATCACTTTCAATATTAAAGGAAAAGTGATTAATGACTTTATCAGCCAATTTACCCCATGCTCTAATCCCTGAAGGAAGATGTATGAACCAATCTAGGGCCAGCCCCATGAGACTTCGTGGGAATAGTATCATCAAATAGGTAGGATCATATGCGATTTCCATACATGTATTAAATTCTTGTATATGTTTCACTAGATCTCCTTTCCCTTTGTATTTGGGTAAATTTGGTGTCGTGAAGTGAGGGGGAAAGAGTGACATGTATAGATTTCTATCAGATGGATAGGGGCACAATTCCTCCATGGAATAAGTTTTCTTGCTAGTCCCCAATTGCATGTTTGTCATCTATTGTTGTATGGCTTGTATTTTTTGCATCAAAGTGTCCACAAGAGATGGTGTTGTGTTGGTTTTATGGTGTTGAGGTCATATGTTGGATTTGGATTTGGATTGGCGTTTTTTGGCATGGGACCTTGGTTACCTTGTTGATATTGATGTGTAAATATTGCATTAGTGTTGGTTTGGTTTGGAGGGAAATTGGAATTTAGATTGGTCCCAAAGGTCATGTTTCTATTTGGTATGGTGTTTTGAAATTGTGGTGTGGACCCTTGATTTGTATCTTGGATTTGAAATGTTGGACCTTGATTTGTGTTTTGGAAAGATGGTGTGGGTCCTTTATTAGTGTTTTGGTAGGATGGAGTAGGTCCTTGAAATGATGGAGTAGGTCCATGATTAGAATTTGAAAATGTAACCTGTCCTTGATTGGTGTTTGAGAATGTAGGCCCTTGATTAGTGTTTTGGAATGAGGGAGTGGGTCCTTGGTTGGTGTTTTGATTTGGCATTTTTAGTGGGACAATATGAATTCTCCTATATTTTTTTGGTTGATTTTATTTGATGGAGGTGTTATTTGAAATTGGAATGAGGGACCTTGATTTGTATTTTGAAGTAAAGTTGGGGGACCTTGAGACATGGGACCTTGGTTAGTATTTTGAAATAGAGGATTTTTAAAGGTCTTATCCATGGAATTTGATGAACTACCAAATGTAAAATTTTGTCCTTGTATTGTTGCATGGGTTATATTGTTTCAAAATGTGGGGATATTAGGGATATGTGTGGTAGTGGTTGCCATGTGTGTTGTCCCAAGTGGTATATTAGACATTTTTTGCGAAGATGGAACCACTAATGCGAATGGGTTTTGAGTATCTCCTTCCACAATTGTGGAGACATCAAAGCCTTGAGGGAGTTTAGCACCCTTTTTGGATAGTGGATAGAATAATCTATTAGGATCAGCATTAACGAGATCATCAACCATGCGTAAAATCCTTGGATCTTGGTAAGCTCTTTCAATCTCTTTGGGAGTCATTTTCTTGTTGAATTCCTCTAGACTTAGATTGTCCAACATGTGTTGGTTGGCTATCTTTGTGGTGTAGATTGATTTGAATTTGATCCAAAGTTGATGTAATGATGTGGACTAGAAAAGGGGTCATTTGAAGAATCCATGTCCTTTCTTTTAGTTCGTGACCTTGTTTCAACCATGTAAGACTTGCAAGTTTGGAAGGTAATGCAAGGTGATATGAAGCTAAACTAGGTTTTTGTGATTTTTTGTGTATAAGGATGCAAGGTGACCATGCAAAGGTAATGACCTTAATACCAAATGATGGGATTAAATGAAGCTAAATGAAACTAAAGGATGTCAAATGGTACCAAAGGGAGACTAATCTATGGTCAAAGATGATGATACTAAATCAATGATCAAAGGTTATGGTGCAACTAAGTCTAAGATGAGGATAAGCTATATTTTTGTGTTTTTGGGATATAAGGATGCAAACTGAAGATGCAATCTAAATCTAATATTAAGTAATTATAGGATGATAGTGATGCTATGGTCAAAGGGGTATGATGTGAAGCTAAATGAGACTAGCAAGATGACACTAAGGATATGAACCTTAAGATTTTTTAAAAAGGATGATAATCAAGCTATTGTGGGCCCAAGAATACTAATCCAAATTTCATTGAACTTTGTGATGACCAAGATGATGGATTTGACAAGGTAAGTCTAAATTAGGACACAAGTTTGAGACTCAAGTTTTGACCAAGACGACAATGAAAAAGGTTGATAAATTAAAAGATGAAGGTTAATGACAAGTTGGATAGGTAACCATGGATTGTCCAAAGGCTTGATAGGTCTCCTATGTCTGAAATCTAAAAGGTATGTGCAACCTAAGGTCTAAGACTAATTATGCAAGACAAAGGATGAGAAGCAAAACCTAGAATTTAATGCAATCCTAAATGAAAGTGATGGAATGGACTGGTAAAACTCTGCAAGTCTCTGGTTTGGAAGTCAAGAACACTTTCAAGGTGAATTGATTCAATTTTGGACAAGGATGTTATGAATTTATGATAATCAAAAAATTTTGGCACTATTTTTCTCAGATGTGTCATTTCAGTTGCAGGTTTTTGAGGATCAGTTGTGGTACACGATATCAGTTGCCGCTCTGTTTTAAGCAATTATGGTTCACGATATTAATTGTATTTTTCTGGTTAACAGTCATGACACAAATTTTTGGTTGTAGGACCATTTTGATTAGTTGCAATTCACAGAGAATTTGGTTTGCAAATTGATGGTTTTTTGATGGATTTTTGAATGGTTTCGATGATATTTTATGAAATGAAATTTGGAAAACATAGAAAAAAGTCAACAAACAATTGTTTGGTCTGATTATGAGTTTGAAAATGTTTTATTTCAATGTGAATAAAGACACTCGTAGACAATGCACAACCTAGGCTAGAAAAGATATTGCCTACTATATCCCTACTTGGATTGCTCCAAACACCTAAACAAAGTGGACAGTTAGAGATCTTGGTGGCATTGGCTCCCCCTTACATGACACAGGCTCACCAAAATATCTTACCCCCTAAGATCCAAAAACCTTGAGGGATTTATTGTCTCTAGAATGAATGGTGGAACATAGGGTGGCTTCAGAATGATTGTTCCTGCACCAACAAGTAAAGGGTTTTTTGGCCACTAAATAATTGGTTCTTAGTCTGTGTTTCGGGGAAATACTAGTGCCTATGCATGAGGCAAGATTAGCTCAAATAAGAGGCCTCCCAATCCCTTCCTAAGAAAGTATTTTGACATGTCATGTGAACATTAGGGGTGAAACTTGTCTGCATAGGAAATCCTCGCTAGGTGATCTTCCCAACGATCACAAAAATTTATATAGCATACCAAAATTCTGCTTGGGTCATTCCCTCTTTCGAGGTAGGCCCCTAAAGGGTAAGAAAAAGCAAAAAAGTATGTTTTTTTTAATCTCCCATATTGCACGAAGTGCAAGGAGAGAGCATACACAACGTCCTTTCCTCACACTTGCATGGGGTTCATTTTAAATCCAAATAAAAATGTATGGGTGATTATACAAGTTCCAAAGGAATGATTTTGGTTCTCAAGATCACCAAGCAATGCAAGAGAAGAGCATATGCATCCAATGACGAAATGCAAACCACAAGACATGAAAAACACACGTTAATTTTAACCTTGCTTATGATGTGAAACAAAAACTTGGGTTATTTTTAAACCAATGACATGTGATGCAAGTTCATTTTAAAACTCATGAGTGAGAGTATGCATTTTTTTGTTCATTTGAACCCTTTATGAATGATAATGCATGTTTGTTTTAACCTTATGGGTGGGATGCAAATTTGTAGTTGTTATAAGCAAAAAAAACAAAATTGATAACTTAAATGAAAATAGGATGAGCTCTATTGTTTTTAAAGAAATAGTTTGTAAACTCCTTAAAACCAATGCCAAACACTAAAAAGAGATGATCAACACACCAAAAACCCTATTCTAATGAAAATCCAAAAGGAAAATTCAAACAAAATTGAAAACAGAAAAAATCATACCTTGACAGATAGATGCGTCGTTTGGCTTTCACTGTTGTGGCATTGTACTATGACCCACTCTGGATCAGTTGCATCATTTTAGTTACATCCCAAGATCTTGCAATTGCATCGTGATTTCAAATTTGAAACTCCCACCTTCAGATGTGTCTCTGAGCATCACAGTTGTGTCATTATTTCAAATCTCTAATTCCCACCTAGCAGTTGCATCGTGGTTTTTAGAAGTTACGTCATTTCTCTTTAGTTGCATCACTACACATCTCAATTGTGGCTCATGAACATGTTCCACAAAAAAAAAAAAACATGGGTTTTCTTGCAAAAATTCATACTTTCACATTTGGTTCACCAATGTAAGATAGGAAAATCAAGCAAAATAGTTTAAGTGACAACCACAACACTATCTAAGCTAGAAATCCAATCCAAACAAAGAAGAACAATCAAGCAAAAGGGATAAAATAAAAGCAATAAAATAGAAAACTCCCCATTGTTTGAAGTTGAATAACCTCCTTTGTCTCTCCTCAAACAAACTTTGCAAGTTTCCCTTAGATCATTGTAAGTGTGTGCAAATACTTGCAAACAATAAGCATGAAAGTCGGAGATATGTGGTTGTTCAATCAAAAATGAAGGAGAAGGGCTTCATTTATAGACAACCATTCGAATGGACAGATGAGATTGATCTTCTAGAAATATTCTCAGATCGACGGTGGGATACATGCACCATAGAGTAGTGGGCTAGGGATGGCTATGACATGGATGGTTAAGATTGAAAAGAGCCCAGAGGCAATCACCGATTGAGATTTGAAAATGAGAGAGTGGAGGGATAATGGAAAAATTATTTATTTCATGAGAAATAAATATTTGACCAAGCACAGAGGATAAATAATTTTTTGTGGCAAAAGAAATTAGGCATTTAATTAAAATGATTTATGTAACCAATTTAATTAAATAGGAAGAAATGGAGAAAGAGAATTAAATAATTAACTTAAATTAATCATTAAATGGGGGAGAAATGACAAGAGATAATTAAATAATTTTGATAATTATTTAACTATAGAAGAACTAAAAGATTAATGAATAGATAAATAATTAATAATTATTATTTAATTATAGATGAATGATGAAAGATAAATAATTAAATAAATAATAATTTATTTAATTATTGAAGAAAGGAATGTTAGTGACACAATTAAATTTATGTAATTGATCATAGTAGAATAAAGGTCAAGAGATGAATAACTAAATAATTAAAATTATTTAATTAATAGAAGAATGTGATAAAAGATAGTAATTAAATAATTAAAATTATTTAATTACATAGGGAAGAAGACCAAGAAAAATGGCATTCACAAACCAAGACATTTTTCAGTGTCTACACTTACCTCTCCCTGCATCTCTCTCTCTCTTTCCCCTATATCTTTCCTAGCATATATATCTCTCTATCTCTCGCTCTCTCTCTATCACTCTCTCTTTCTATCTCTCTACTCCTCTATCCTCTCTATATTTCTCTCCCTATCTCCCTCTCTCCCTATATATATCCCTCTCTATCTATATCTCAATATCTCTCTCTCACTCACACACACTCTGCATTTCTCACTCTCACACACAAACTCCCTATTTTTCCCTCACTATATCTGCCTCTCCCCCCTCTATCTCTCTCTCCCTCTCTATCTCTATTACTTATCTCTATCACCTTCGTTATCTCTCACTCATCCCCCCTCTGTCTATCTTCCATCTCTCCCTCTCCCTCACTCCTTATATCTCATTATCTCTATCTTTCTCACTTATTCACTCAATCTCTTTGTCCATCTCTCCTACTCTCTATATCCCTCTCTACCTCTCTCTATATATTGCTTCCTATATCTTTATCTTGATCTCTCCAATTCCCCCTCTTTCATTGTCTCCCTCTTTTTGTCTCTATTTATCCCTCTCCCTTTTTGTCTCTCCTTCCATCTCTCCCTCCATATATTTATCTCTCTATCTTTGTCTTTGACTCTCTATATCTCACCCAAGTTGTATCTATATCTCCATCTCTCATTTCCATCCACAACTCTTCCTCTTTCTATCTCTATCTCTCCCTCTCTCCCCCTCTCTCCCTATCACTCCTTTCTATATCTCTATATTTCTCTCTGCTATCTCTATTTTTCTCCTCCCTCTCCTTCCCTCTCTATATATTTATACATAACTATTTCCCTCTCTCTCTTATGCATACACACACACACACACCTTGTTTCTCCCTCCCTATCTCTACCTCTATCTCTATATCTTTCTCTATACCTCTCTATCTCTATCTCTCCATGTTTCTTCTTTCATCACTCCCTCTATCTCTATCTTATTATCTCTCCATGTCTCTCTACCCCTATACATTTCCATCTATACCTCTTATATCACTCCCTAAATCTTTGTCTTTCTATCTCTCCCTCTCTCTTTTTCTCTCCATCTCTATATATTTATGTCTTCGATCTCTATCTATCCCTCTATCCTCTCTCTTTATTTATCTCCCTCTCTTCTCCATATCCCTCTCCTCCATCTCCATCTCCATCTCCATTTCCATTTCCATTTCCATTTTCATTTCCATCTCCGTCTGTATCTCCTTACCCCTTTGTCTCTCTCTTGCTTTTCCCCCTATATCTCTCCCTCTTTCCATCCCTACCTCTCCCTCTCTCTATTTGAAGCATAACATGAGCCTATTGGTAATGGAGCTTGATCATCTTCCTTATTTAGAGGTTTTTTTTAGTTGTGTGTAGATCCTTGTAAGTGGATGCATAATTAATTTGAAGTTGTCACTTTTCCATTGAAATTTGAGATCTTTGTTGTACAAACAACATCATTTTCTAAATGGACTACCAATTGACCTCATGTATAATGCACAAATATATGCAAAAAATAGACCAAAATTTTCCCTAATTTACCTTTCACACATTTTCGGCGTACCCATTGCACACCAAAGTGCGATTTCTAGTTTTAGGTATGTTGTCTAATATATTATTCTACTTTCTATATAGTTTATAATGATTTATATTCTATTTTTCTGAGTGATGTATATAATATTTTTTCTTTAATATATTTTTCCTTTTTTAATTTGATAAGTTTTGATTACTTATCTTTTAATTCCTTTTTTTTGTTATACCTTTATATAAATCTTAATTAATCTTAAAATGTTGTATTTGGATACGTTTTATCTTATAAATAACTACTTTCTAAATAGAAAAAAATGATTTATCTACTACTTTATGATTTATTTTAATTTTTTAAAAGATATATAAAGATATTTAATCAAACAGGAGATATGCTCATAAAGAAACATTTCTTTATACATATCTTCATACACGTTGTGATTAAATATCTCTATATATATGTAACCTTGAGCCTATGAAATATTATTGTCTCAAAGGTATATATATATATATATATATATATATATATTGTTACTCACTAAGATATTAAGGAAAAAATTCCTTCAAAAATAATTTTTAAATTATCTCTTTATATATAAAGATATTTTTTATGTCCTTCATTATATATTTGTATATACTTTAAATAATTCTAACAATTTTCTTTTCATATCTTTAAATGTTGAGGTCTATATAGTTATAAATTTTTCAAAAGGAAGCTTAAAGAAGCGATTAAAATCCACAACCACCCCTCAAACCTTAATTGGGACAAAGGGTGAAACCTAAATTCCTCTTGGAAACCCTTATTATCTAATCTCAACTCCCTCAACCCATCCTCCCCTACCTAGCTTAACATCCCCCCTCCCCCTCTCCCTTTGTCTCACCTTTTCCCCCCTCCTCCTCTCCCGCTTTCTTCCCTACATCTCTTGCCCTTTCTTTTTATTTTTTTCTCGTGAATCTTCTTCTTTCCTTATTTCAATGTTACTTTATATCTTTGGATCCAATTTTTATGGTTTACATCTTCCTTTATTTAGTTCATTTTTTTGTTCCGTATCTTTTTTTCTAACTATTTTGTTTACTTATTTTTTCTTTATATAAATGATATTATTTCTAATTGTGAGTAATACTAGCATATCTATCCTATTACATAGTCTATATAGAAAACGTCGAGAGATATAAATTGTAGGAATTGAAAATGACAATAATATTAATACTGTGTGTTTGTAACACCTCATAGTCTATATTCTATTTGTAAATATATATCCCTCTCCATATCTCTCTCTCTCTCTCATACACACACACTTCCTCTTTCTGATTCCCCATCTCTATCTCTATCTCTTTATCTTTCAACCTATCTATACCTCTCTATTACGTATATCTATCACCTTCTTTCTCTCTCACTCTTACCTCATCTATCTCCATCTCCCTATCTCTCCCTCCCCCTCTATATCTATATCTCATTACATCTACCT
>VDFB02321919.1:42662-73753 GCA_007258455.2 Sequoia sempervirens
ACATCTATTTCTCTATCTCTATCCCTTTACATGTATCTCCTTTCCCTCTCTTCCCCTTCTTCATTCTTTATTTTATTCACTCCATCTCTCCCTCTATCTATTTATCTTTCCCTAATTCTCTCTATTTTTCTCTTTATCTCTCTCCCTCTCCCTCTCTCTATATCTCCTTATATCTCTTTTTATATCACTCTATCTCACCATATATCTCTATCTCTCCCTCTTCCTCCTTATATCTTTATCTCTTCCTCTCTATCTATCACTCTTTATCTCTCCCCCTCCATCTCTGTATCTCTATCTATCTTTATTTCTCCCTCTATCTCTCTCTATATCTCTATCTATTTTTCTCCCTCTTCCTCTCCCATTCTATATCCATCTCTACCTGTATCTACTTGTCTCACTCTTCCTCAATCGCTCTATATTCATCTTGATATCTACCTCTATATTTCTCTCTCTCCCTCCATCTCTAAAAATGTCTCCCTCTCTCTACCCATCCATCTCTCTCCCTATCTCTAGAAATGTCTTCCTCTACCTTATTCATGCCTTATCTCCCTCCATCTCTTCTACTCTATCTTTATCTTTATTTTTCACTCAATCTCCCTCTCACTCATCTCTCTATCTCTAAAAATGTCTCCCTCTCTCTACCCATCCATCTCTCTCCCTATCTCTAGAAATGTCTTCCTCTACCTTATTCACGCCTTATCTCCCTCCATCTCTTCTACTCTATCTTTATCTTTATTTTTCACTCAATCTCCCTCTCACTGATCTCTCTATATCTTTCTATCCATATCCTTCTCTATGTATATCTCTCTCCCTATCTCTTTATCTCTTTTCCTATCCCTGTCTATCTATCTCTCTATATTAGCCTCTATCTCTTCCCCTCCCTCTAATATGTCAAGTGAGATAAGCTAGAGTGGTGAATATATTGGGGATTCCAAAACATATAAAATCAAGATAATTAAATAAAGAATAAAAATGTAGCAAGAGAGTTATTTTTAATTATGAAATAGTTCAATAATCAAAATTAAATTTCAGCTAATAAAAACAATAACTATTTCGCCATTCAACTATTTAGGTTTTAAATAGACATTCAAATTGTTACCAATCACTTTTTAATATTTCAGATCTTTAAGAGTATATATAATTAGTAACACTACAATGACATGCATCACTGTGTCATTCCGTAGACGACATAATAATATTACATTTAAAATATATTGTAGATATGCAGTATTTCTATACACCATGACTGTATTCTGTAGAAGACATTATAGAAATGTAATCTTTTTATACACCATGACTATATTCCATAGAAGAAATTGTAGAGATGCAATCTTTCTATACAACATGACTTTATATGCATATAGTATTCCATAGAAGACATTGTATTTACAATATATGCATCTAAGAGAATTTGTTCTCTAGTAGCAACTTATGTTTATGCCATGTTTGTTCTCTGGTAGTAGGTAATTCCACCTTATTAATCCCATACCTGTCAGATACTAAAGTGGTAGATTTGTATATTCTTAACTCCCAAGTTTTTAAAATTGCTATCTTTCTTTCGCTTATAAAACTTTCCCCAATTGTATTCCCTACACTTGCGAGGATTCTCTTCACTCACCATCTCCTCCAGAGGCTTGACCATGACATAGTGTGAAGGATTAAAGAAAAATGGAATGGAGAGGCATCTTCGGCTATCATTCACCACCATTCTGTGCTCCACACTTTCATACCTATCATTGCTCCACACCTGCCATGCCATTCAAGGGATCAGTCCAGCTTTGAATATTGCAGGAAATAATTTCTTGTAAGTAGGCCTGTGGCTCATGTTACAACTAGCTAGATGGATATGTTAGAATAAAAGAGCTTCGAGAGTCAGTACATTGTAACTGTTTAAATGTAGAGTTCAATTCTTGACATAAATAATAAATGAGATATTCTGTGATTGCATTCGCGCAAGGGTTTCTAAAGCCTTTTGAATAGATTCATTTTGCATGCAAACTATACAAATCTGCAATCATGAAATTCGATGAGATGAAATTCTGCTAAACAACTCACGTGATTTGTCTAAGATTCCACGCTTTGCATACATATCTTGCAATCATGGCGACCATGAGATCACATTTCTTGGAGGTGTCTATCAAATGGTTCATACAACCTATCTATGCTTTCGCACTTCTTTCCTGCAAGCATACAAAATGCTCTTTCCATTGAGCTTTAATGGATTCCACGCATCATTCCAAGTCTCTCATATTGGCACGGGTCGTAGGTATACTAAAAAAGGTTTTAGAATTCAGCTTTATACATGTCAATTGCATCTTGAAAGTTTCTAAGACAATCTACAACATATCAAATTGTCTTTTGGATTGATCAAAAGGATCAAATACGTCTTAATCAGTTTATTTTTGTGATGAATTGCAGCGGAAGAGCTCTTTCTAGTTGGCATCTAAAGTGGAGTCCTAGTGAGAAGAGTGTATGAATAGCGTATGGAAATAATTATAGAAACTCCTATTTCTAAATAATATAAAAAAAAAGGTCGTCTCTCAATCTGTTCCATTCAAGAAATACAAGAAAATGAAATAGCATAACTTTTTTTAAAAATCATCTCACAAACACTGTATTCTCTAGCCTTTATCTATTGGTGGAAATGCTACTACGTGGTCAACAGTTCAAATCCCATCACCAATGAAAGAAAATTAAAACACAACCACTGTATTCTCTAGCCTTTATCTATTGGTGGAAATGCTACTACGTGGTCAACAGTTCAAATCCCATCACCAATGAAAGAAAATTAAAACACAACCCGAAACCCACAAAGAAATAATATATGGAAAAACATACCCGAGTAACATGCACCCGGCCATAGGGTTCAAAGCCAATGCATTCTTCTCCTACACTACGCACCAGATTGAACATCTCATCCAAGCTAAGCCTGACCCGAATGAAAAGACAATGCAAGAGATCCTGCCAATCAAGCATAACATAGCAGAAAGTAACGTGCCTAGATTGAATAAGAGAAGAATGGAGCTTTTAAAAAAATGTACCTCGATCATGGCTTCAATATGCAAGCAGACGCAAATCAAGGCCTCTAGTTGCCTATGCAGTAGAAAACTGAATTGGTTGGTTTCAGTGGCGAACTATGCATTCACATTAAAACGGTTATACAAAAATAGTTTCCCAACCTTTCTCCTGCAATGCTGATGAGTTAATAATGAATCAATAAATATTTAACAGATTGGTAGTTACTATTTTATAACCGGTTTTTTTTTGTTATTATTATTAATATCAAGATTTACATTAAAAAAATATGAAGGGTCATGATGTGAAGAACTCTCCTTGATTTAAGGTAGAGTTTTTTTTAACACACCAAATGCTATTGTAAGACGTCTCTCGACGTAATAATAATTGTCTGTTGTTTGCCTTTGTTGTTATGAGCCTCATTGGTTTATTTTTCAAAGTATTTTAATTGTTCTTATGATTGTCTTATATTTTTATTTATCTCTTTATTTTTTATAACAAGTAATTTTATATAAAAAGGTATCGAAAGATATTTAAAGTTAAATAAAGATATATAAAAAGATAAGAAAAGTAGTATAGGAAGAGTTTTATTTCTTATAACTATATATCATATGGAATATAAAATACTTAAAACCTAATTTATAACTATATAGACCTCAACAAGCAAATATATAAAAGAAAAATCATTAAAATTATTTAAAAGTATATAAAGATATATAATGAAGGAAATAAAAAAAATCTTTATATAAAGAGATAATTTAAAAGAAATTTAAAAATTATATTTGAAAGAATTTTTTCCTTAATATCTTAGTAAGTAACTATATATATATATATACCTTAAAGCCAATAATATTTCATAGGCTCAAGGTTACATATATATAGAGATATTTAAACATAGTGTGTATGAAGATATGTATAAAGAAATATTTCTTTATGAGCATATCTCATGTTTGATTAAATATCTTTATATATCTTTAATTTTTTTTAAATAAATCATAAAGTAGTAGATAAATCATTATTTTCGATTTATAAAGTAGTTAGTTATAAGATAAAACATATATAAATATAATATTTGAAGATTAATTAAGATTTATATAAAGGTATTGTTGATGGAGCTTTCGCAGAAAAATGAAAAGAATAAATTACAAAAATTAAAAACAAAATACAAAATCACCAATACTTTTCTTCCTGCAAGAAATGTTTGAATGAAAGAGCCTTCAAGAAGGAAGGTGAAAGGACACCAAAAATAATTGACAAGAAGCCGTTGGGCTTTAAATACCCAACAATCTCCCACTTGAAGACCAACGATCACTACAACATACCAGAGGTATCCCCTACTTCGATCTTATTGTCACTTTAGAATATCGAGAGAACCTCTACAAAATTCAAATTTCTCCCTTGCTATTACCTTCATCAAAGCATCCTTTGGATTAACTTTTATGTCAATTTTCTCCACCTGTAGCTCACCCTCATCAAGAACATGATGAATAAAATGATACATTAATTCTATATGCTTCGTTCTATTATGAAAAGCATAATTCTTCGCCCAGTGAATAGCATTGTTGCTATCACAAAATAAGGTGAAAATAGATTTTTTATGCCACAATTCACCCAAAAACCACTGTAACCATATCATCTCCTTTAGTGAGAGAAATGTATTCTGCCTCACTAGATGAGAGTGCAACCACCTATTGCAACTGTGAAACCCAACTAATCGCTGCCCCAAAAAATGTAAACACATAACCTGTAGTAGACCTTCATTTTTCCAAATCTCCAGCCATATCCAAATCAAAATAACCTCAAAACTGAGTGTCCTTTCCTCCAAAACATAAAATATGATCTGAGGTACCTTTCAAGTACCACGTAAAATCCACTAAACTTCCTACCAATGAGATTTACTTGGGTTACTCATAAATCTGCTCACAACTCCCACTGCATGAGCAATATTTAGACGAGTACAAACCATGACATACATGAGACTCCCAACTGTTGATGAACATGAAACACCCTTCATTTTTTCTTCATCCTCTTGAATTTTTGGACACATAGTTGAAGATAAATGAAAATGATCAGCCAATGGTGTACTAATAGGCTTGGCACTCTTCATATTGAACTTATCCAAGACTTTGGAAATATATTTTTCTTGAGATAGTCAGATTTCTCTCTTTTGTCTATCCTTGATTATTTGTATCCCAAGAATCCTCTTCACTGCCCCTAAATTTTTCATGGAAAAGCATTGATCTAAATGTTGCTTCAATTCATGAATAATCCTCACACTAGTTCCAACAACCAACATATCATCAACATAAAGCAAAAGTATTAAAAACTCACCATTAGCAAGCTTCTTATAGTAGACACACAGGTTTGATTCACAACGAGTAAAATGTTGCTAAGTCATGAAGCTATCAAATTTAAGATACCACTGCCTCGGGGCTTGCTTGAGCCCATGCAAAATATGCTTCAAATTGCAATATAAATGCTCCTGACCCTATTTTGTAAAACCTTCAGGTTGCTCCATATACAAATCTTCCTCAATATCTCCATGAAGAAATGTAGTTTTGACATCAAGTTGTTCGATCTCAAGATCCCAAATAGCTACCATACCCAAGACTACTCGAATGTTGGCCATTTTCACAATTGGTGAAAAAATCTCATTAAAATCAATCCCCTTTTTTCTGATCAAAACCTTTGACAACCAATCTAGCCCTATAATGTTTACAATCTCCATCTTCTTCTTTTAGTCAATACACCCATTTATTCTTGAGAGGTTTTTGATTTGGTGGAAGAGTAACCAAATCCCATGTATCATTCACTCTCAAAGACTCAAATTCATCTTGCATTGCCTCCATCCATTTCACATAATTTTTATCCTTGCAAGCCTTTTTAAAATTCATAGGCTCTAACTGATCAGAGAGAAATAATTCATAATCATCAAATTTAGTTGGGCACTTCTTCTCACGGGTAGACCTCCTCAATTGAGGAGCTTGTTGTTGCAAATTTGTGTCTTTTGAATTCATTCTTTGTAATTGATGTTGAATATTTTCTATGTCAGATTGAAAATTACCTTGTTGCATACTCCCCTATTCCTGTGCACTTCCTCCAATGCTTTGTTCTTCATTAATATTATGCATATCAAAATTCCCTTGTTCACAGATAGTGTTATGTTGTGAAAAAATTCCCTATCTCTTTAAATTATCATGTGATAGAGGTAAATCTAAATGGTCAAGGGTCTTCAAGGGACCTTCAATAATTTGTTGTTCGTTGATTTGAGAAGACATCAAATCGATTCCAACAGGGTGTGTTCCAATATGTAAAGGTTGTGTTCCAAAAAAATGAATATTGTGTATGAGCTAAAGGAGGTTGTGCTGGAGTTTTTAAAGGCTATGAGTCAAGGAAAGTGGAGTGCTGCAAACCGAGAGAGCACGAGCCAGGCACTGATGAAGTAATAATTTAAGGCTACATACTAACAATTTGAGGCTGCGATGAAGACTATGCACAACTATATGGGGGAGCATTAATAGCAAAATGTTGCTCAAATAATGTTGAAGGCAACAATGAAGTGAGAAGAGGCAGCAATGAAGTAAGAGGAGGCTGCAAAATAACACTTAGTGGTGCATTAACAGGTGGAGGTTGTAAAATTTTACCAGGAGGAGGCATAAAACTAACACTTGGAGTAACACCCTTTTTCTTTTGTATATTATTGTCATTATCAAACATATCGACCTCAATAAATTCATTCGAAGATGGCTTTTGCTGATGGAAACTTGGGAAATTTTTTTCATTAAAAACAACATCTCGACTGTAGATAATTTTTTTTGCAATTGGATCCCAAAGCCTGAATCCAAATTGATCCTCACCATAGCCAAGAAATATACATCTTTTAGATTTTTCATCTAACTTTGTTCTTTGCTCTTTTGGAACACGAACAAAAACTTCACACCCAAAAACATGAATATGATTATAAGAAATTATTTTCCCGAGCCATCTCTCCTCTAGGATATCAAAATCCAATCGAGATGAAGGATATCGATTGATCAAATAAATTGTTGTATTACAAGCCTCTACCCAAAATTATTTCCCCAATCTGACATTCGAGAGAATACACCAAGCTCTCTCAAGAATCATTCGATTTAACCATTCAACTGCACCATTTTTCTGAGGGGTGAAAGGAACTACCTTAATTTTGTGAATGCCATTATCTACACAAAAATTGTCAAATTCCAAAGAGAAAAACTCTCCCCCATTATTTTTTAGTAGGCATTTAATTTTGTGCCCAATCTAATTTTCAATCATAGCCTTATAAGTCTTAAATTTTGAAAACACCTAGATGATTTTCTATTCAGCATATAAATCCAAAATTTGTGAGTGCAATCATCAAGAAAAGTAACAAAATAGTTAGCACCTCCAAAGGAGGTTACCTCTGTTAGACCAAAAACATCAAAGTGCATGAACTCCAAAGGTGTAGAATTCCTCTCATGACCAATCTTCATGAAGTTGTTTCGACTCTGTTTACCATAAAGGAAATGCTCACATAACTTCAAATCAACTGATTTTAGTCCAGGAAGTTGATCCCTTTGAAGCATGACTTGAAGTCCCCTTTTGCTCATATGTCCGAGCCTCTTATGCCAAAGCTCTAAACTATTGTCCAAAATTGCCTTTGTAGCTCCCACTTCACCATGGCACTCTAAAACATAAAGATTAGCTAATTTGTGCCCCTTTGCAATCACCAAGACACCTTTGGCTACTTTCCAAGTATCTAGAGAAAATTTCACATTGCACCCTTGAGCAATAAGTTGGCTCACTGATATTAAATTGTGTTTTAGGGTAGGAACATGTCTCACATCTTTTAAGATCCATTTATTTCCATTTTTCAAAGACAATATCACATCACCTTTTCCTACTATTTCACATTATTTATTATCACCAAGAAAAAATCTAACAAACTTACCTTCTTGGTAGTGTTGATGGCCAAATTGACATAACAACATGCAAGTAAGATGTAATCACCTTAACTCTCTTGAAAAAGACAAATGGACATTAAATCGATCACCTTCCAACGTCTTGGATGTTGGGTCACAACGTTGTTATTTTTCTGAGTGGTCAAAGAGGCTATAATGTTTGAGGGACCTGCTAGTTATTGAGCTTTTTGGTTGCTGCAAGATCAAACTTCTATCTAAACCTACTCTAACTGGGGTATAAAAAAAGGCAAAAGATAGATCAAGGATGCAAGAGAGAAAAGAATGTTGATTCATTTAGTTAACCAGACCTCTTACTCTCCAAGGAATTCCTAAACTATAACTGCAAAACAAATCAACCTGTAATCAATACAAAGCTAAACATTCAATGTTCATAGTGCAAACTTTAACAACAGATCGTAAATCACCATTCAGACAAAAGAAAATTTAAACTTTATTCATTCCTTGATAGATTCAAATCAAATGATTAATAGAACAAACATCACTTCATAATACAACTTAAAGAAGGTTTTAGTCTGGTTGCTTCTATGTAGTAAAATAGATAAGCAATAATTACAATTATGGCAAACTTCACCAGTGTATAGAAAACCAATCTCTTCAAATTGACTCCATTAACTAAAAATGCAGAAAACTCCATTGTTTACTCTACCGCTAAACTAGCTGAAAACTTCTAATTAAGATGCCTAATTTCTTTTCCTAAAATTCTAACCCCTTCTCAATGAGCATATTTGACAATAAATAACCCATAATTACATAATTTCTGCTAAAATTGAGACATCAAAAGTTGTAGCTTTTGTGTGCATGAAATTAAAAATCAGAAAGTTAACTTTTTGTTTCAGCCTCTGTTGACTTTAACTGACTTCAATTAATAGCTGCAAATTTTAGTTATATTTGCAACTTCCAGTTCATGATTGCAACCTCTATTTTGACTTGGAGTTCTTCTTTTCACACAACATAAAATCAACATCTCTTTCTCCATAAATTATATTAAATGGGCTCGCCATACTTTAGTTTACTTCCAATTGATTGTTCTTTTTAGCAATTTCCTCTTTTATGTGAGTTCTCCAAATCAACTTTGATTTATTATCCTCCCATTGTTCATAGAACACCTTAATTAATTCATAAAATCATTGATCAAATAATTATTTCCAAAGAATTAAACAATTTCAAATTATTTCAAATAAATATAATGAACTTTTAATTTCATAATTGAAATAATAAAATATTTTTAAATTAAAGTTATGTATGGATTTGATATCCATATGTCATTTTGTCCTTCAAATATGTACATTATCTAAAAGTTTATGAAGCCTTTTCAAAAAAAGCATGGAGCGGGATCGGCATAAACTCAGAAACGAGATCAGAACTTGTCTAGGAATGAGATTGGAACTTGGCTAGGAACATGATTGGAACTTGGCCAAGAATAGGATCAAAACTTGTCTAGGAACGGGATCGGAACCTGTCCAGGAATAGGATCAGAACTTGGTCAGGAACGGGATCGGAACTTGGTCAGGAACAGGATCAAAACTTGGTCAGGAACGAGATCAAAACTTGGTCAAGAACAGGATCGAAACTTGGTCAGGAACGGGATCAAAGCTTGGTCAAGAACGGGATCGAAACTTGGGTAGGAATGGGATCAAAAATTGTCCAAGAACGAGATCGAAACTTGTCTAGGAATGGGATGGAAGCTTGGTCAGGAACGAGATTGAAACTTGAACCTTCAAAAGTGCAAGGTTTTGTCTCAATTCCAAAGTCTGATCTCGACAAAAAAAAGGAAAAGGAAAATAAGCAAAGACCAAATTCGAAACAACACCTAGAACTTGAACACTCTCTCGAGGACAAGTTCAGGTTTCATTCTGAAACCCTGACAAAGGAAAAACAACCAAGGTCTAGGGGTTGTGAACAACTTCGAGACAAAACCAAAATGAAAACAAACACAAAATGAGAGACAAAAAATGAAACAAGTGAAGAGGGAAAAGATGAAATGAGAACAACAAAGCACAAAACACGACAAACCAAACAACTGAATGAAGGAAAATAGAGGGGGTCCCCAAATTTTCGAAGCAAAAATTTGGGGCGTGTATGCAGGGAATAACAAATGATGACTCGACTGGGAAGATGCTCTAAGCATTTTGAGACACGCAACCCTCCAAATACCCAAAATCTCTCATTTACACTCATTCAAGGAAATCTAAGAAGTGAAAACACAATAAAACCTGGGACACGACAGAGGTTCAAGACGAAACTGAAATTTGTTTGTGTGTGCAAATGATTCATTCCCCTCCATAAGCATTGTCATGATCAAAGTAGAATAGACTCTACCCAAGCTACATAGTTTTGAGTTACATTTCTCATGTGTAATGATATCTTGGGCATAGCTCTGCTTCCAGACAAGCATCCATAGCCTTGATAGGGGTACCTCTAGTTCTCTCTAAGCATTGCTCTACTACCATCCAGGCATCTATAGCCCCAATAGAGATACTCAAGTCACCCTTGTTGATTGAGTTCATTTTCAAATTTCTTTTATTTCCTCTTTCTCTCAGGTGTTGATTCTTTTGAAGTATAATTTCTGATTTCCCTCAATACTCAAGCAGTGAAGCTTAAGTAGTGGGTTGAGAACCACAATGAACATCATGAAAGAAATGTAACCCTTTATATTTTTCACTTGGAATAGAGCTACCCCACTCAATGTAAACTAATTGATGGATTTCTTAAGATGTGCAAAGCATGATAGACCTTCAAAGACTCAGAAATTTCATAATGCACCAAGTTCTAATTCATGCTAACATTCCCTAGTTCAAAATGGATGAAGGTAAATCAAAATTTTTAAAGCAACTGACTGATCAAGTGTTTGAAAACATAGACAACAAACTCTTAATAGATCACCTTTCGACATAACTTGCATGCAACAACATAGTTTACACAATCAACAAGAGGAACCCCCAAAAGAAAGACAAAAGAAATGAACAAGGAAAGAGAGGAGCAAAAGAAAAGAGTAGACAGAGACAATGAATAAGCAAAGCCAAAACAGAAAAAAGAGAACCAAAACTAGCAAACGAACAACCAAAAACCAAAACAAAAGAAAAAAAAAGGAACCCCAACAACAGAAACAAGAACAAGAGGACATAAAAAAAAGAAAAAAACAACAGAATGAAAGAAAAGAAACAAAAACAAAGAAAAAATAAAACCAACCAAACTAAAAACTAACACTAACCAATCCTAATCCTAAACTAACTCCAAAACAGAGCTCTACAAACATAAAAATGTGAAAACTTGTACATTCAGCTGACTAATTTTTCATTACATGTAGAAATCTTAATTTGTTAGGTATGGTTTTGAATCTAGCAAATTCATCTTTATACTAAAAAATGTAAAGTTTATGTGCAGTATATTAATTCTAAGGGTATGAAGTTTTAAATATTAACAGTTGTGGGTTCTCAGCCTTGTCATGATCTACCCACAAACAATTTTATTATCCCCAACGTCATAATCAAACTGAAAATCATTAAAAAAGAGAGGGTAATGAAAAGACACCACCTGATTTAAAAGACCTTCAGTTGCTATTGGTTGTTCATGTCGTATAATATCCTCTTCATGAGGTCTCATCTCATGAAACACTATTCCTTTTCACTCCAGTATATGCATTTCAATATAAAGGACATCCATTAGCAATGTATCATTAGCATTCAAGACATCCAAACTGGGCTTAAAAATTTCATGCATATCCTTATCACAATCAACACTAGTTTTGAACAACAAACTAGTTTGTTTGATTTCACAGGGACCATTAGCTTCAATCATGTTTTCCAAAATACAAACATCACCAATTAAATGATCAGTTTCCTCAACCTTTAAATCAATTTTCTCAACATATTCCTTACCTAACTTGGAAATCTTTCCAGACAACAAGAGATCAGAATCACTTACCTTAGAATGTGAACCAAAAGGAAGAATCCTACATGGATCACCTAAAGTGAGATTTGTTTTGCAGCTTGAATATGGATGTACCAACATTTTTGTATTCCACTCAGATGCAGAGTCCTAGATTCCTTCGATCTCTTCAAAAGGACTGAGAAACAAATCATCCTCATTGTCAACTTGCAAGTTCTGCAAACCCTCTTCCTTTGGAAATGAAGTATTTCTCTCAGCATTTTCTTCAAACATGTCACCAAAAAGAACCTAAAAATCAACATCCAACTCATCACCATTAATGTCAGAGATACTGATACATGATGAACAAGGATTTTCTTTGAACAACTCATTCAAATGCATGGAGTAAAAGGTAGGAAAATACTTTCTCATTTCATGTTCCTACATATCATCAACTAAAACATGCAAGTTAGCATCAGATTTACCATCATCAAGGTCAAATTCATTAATGCATGATAAATGAGGATTTTCTTCAAACAAATCATTCGAATAAACAAAATAAAAACTAAGAAAATAATTCCCCATTTCCTTCTATTCATCATGCTGAAGGGATTCAACTTCCGAGATAGCCTCTTGGTCATTTTCTTGACATTCTTCTACTTCATCTAGCTGAATTTTATCATACATTTCTCGCTGAAATAAAACACTAAACTCATTCATGTCAATATTTTGATTAGCATAAAAATCCAATCTATTTTCTTGAAATACATAAATTTGATGTACTTGATCATTAGGAAACACTTGGTGAATATGTACATCCATTTGACCTTCTTCTTTTGAAGAATCATTTTGGAATTCAAGTCCTTTTCCTTGAAATTCATGTGCAATATTATCCAAAAGTATGTTTTTCTCTATTTCAATCTGTTCATTATTCTAATCAGCAGAGTCATTTTCTTGTGTTAACTCATCAAAGGATGCTTCTTCCTTATCCACCATCATGAAAGAATCTATGAATGCATCGATAAACTTATTTTCCACATCGAGTAGATCTGTGCAAGGTAGAGAAGCTTCATCAGTTGTTGAATCCATCTTGATGCAAGGATCAAGGTCATCAGATGACGGGGAAGAGCTCAACATGCTCTTACAGTTACTCTCATCATTTTGAATGGAGTCATTATCATTTTTATGTGTGCTAATTGTTTCATCTTCTTCATTGAGTGTATAGGTACCCTAGGGATCTCCCATAAGTATTTCTTCGACAGTGATCAGCTGTCTGAAATATAATTCCATCCTACAAAGGAAAAGATGGAAATCCATCTGAGAATGTTGATTTGTCTGATGTATCCTACATCCACTTGGCCTAACAAGTTCTGATAGCTTCAGATCTCCTAATTCTTCCAATTTCTCCCTTAATTGATTTTGTGCACGTGGGATATCTAGCCAACATCTACCACCCTCCTTTTTCCATCCCTTATCTTGTTATGCACCTTGCTTAGAAGAAATGTTCAAAGTGTTGGAAGGTATTGCCGATTTTTCATGACAGTAGTCTTGTGTTAATACCTCATTTCTTTCAATATCATTGTTGGTATTAAGATTTCCAATGAAACTAGATTCTGACTTGATATTTCCATTATGCTCTGAATTTATATCCATTTCATGCTCTTTTTCAAATAAAACATCAAAATGATATAATTTCTCATCAAATGCTTCATTTAGAAATTCATCATTATTCAATACATTATGCTTTGGAATATGACTGAAAAGAGATGATATAGTCACAACTTCATTGGAAAGTGGAATACTTACCTCTCTGGTTGGATTTTGTAGAGATAGATTCTTCCATTGGTCTTGCGTAGGATTGACTTGATATGAAGTGTTGGAAAACATGGTGTTTGGAAGATTAGGAAGGTTGTAGCTTCCTGGTGAGAATGATTGCATATGGGTAGGGATGGTGAGTTAACCTACTTAGGTCTACAAAGGATCAAATTTTGCAAGCACAAGAGGATTATAAACCTAACATTGGCTATTCGAATTTCTCGTGTCATGTACAGATTGTGCCAATAAGAGAGCTTTTTTTAATGCATCATGTAGGATGTAGCCTCACCACGACGTCTAATTTTTGTTACAAATGGAGGGTTCAAACCCAAATAATAATGTTCTATTAGGATATGATCATCAATAACCAAATTTAAAGCTTGAACCCTTTGATACATAAACAAGAACCTGTGATTGAACCGGTAAATGAGTTCCAGTGGTATCCTTTTCGTAGCTGCAAATTCATGTGATGGGTGTGGTACATGTGCATGAGGATCAAACTGATCTAGGAATAAGATTTCTAACTCTATCCATGAACAAATAGAATCTGGTGGCAGATTAACATACCATTGCCATGTTGTACCTTGAAGTGTTTTGACGAACAATTGACAAACAATATCTTCATATAGTTTTGATCTATTTAAGTGATCTATATTAGTAATTGACTAATATGATTCTTATACACATATTAACCAATGCATCTTTTAATGATCCATATGAGCATTGAATCTATTCAATTCTTATTATTATGTTATATTATCATTATGATTCCCATTGTAACTTTACTATTGAACATGGTGTTGATATGGATGATTGTCACTTTTGTACATGTTTTGATTATATTATTGATTTGAGAATCCATTATTTGGTGTGATTTATATGAGATATTCCATTGAGATGAACTATGTGTAGTATTTGACATTAATAGAGATGTAATGCATTTTTATGTGCTTGTGTACTCCTTGGCATAGTTTTATTTATGATTTGGATAGTGCGATGAGATTTAGTGTGTGCATTGAGAATACATGACACATGGACAAGCCAATAAGAGACACAAAATTTGTATAATGATTGTCCATTATCTTTCTCCATCTCATATGGTACAAACCCATATTATCCCATAACTTGGGTAGCCCAATATTTTCTTTTATGGCATGCATTTTTAAGTTGTAATGTTCAATTCTGGTTCTAAGTTCTTTGGAAAGTGTTTAGTCTATATGTGTAATGTATAATTTTGATTAATTTAAATTGATTTTTTTTCATTCCTTATTTATCTTAAGTATGAAGTTTATATTCTATTTATATTTAAAAAATGATGGAATTTTATGGAAGCTTCTAGATAGCCCTAGGTAGAAATCTCATCCATATGATGTGGCTATTAGATATTTTATATGATATATTGATGAAGAGATTATATGGTCTTCACCTGGCTTGCAAGAAATCATTTAATGCTTGTCGAAGCTAATCCATATTTTCCATAGATATTTTGTATGTTGTAAATCTTAAATATTTTGGAGGATTATTGATATGATTTCAAAGAGATTTGAATTATGTTGTAGTTTTGTGAATTTTTTATTTTATAACAAATTATATTTTGAGTTGACATTATTGATCTTGGATTTCGTTGATATGGGAATGGACAAATGTCACCCTCTAATTATTAACGATGGAACACAAGGTTTATTCTATTTAAAACCTTATGCCTAAGTTAAGGGAAGGGGTTGGCTTGTTTAATTTTTTTATTCTTCTATAAGAAAACCCTATGAGGATCATGGGAGAGTATGAATTTAAGTGTTTTGATTAATGAAAGTGTGAACCTAGGAGTGTTATGGTTGTCAAAACATGAGGGAATGATAGAAGTTGAAAAAAAGAAGAAGTTGAATTTATTGATGTAGGAAAGTGATTCTTATTATCCAAGAGAAAGGGCAATAATTTTTTAATAGAACTAGGAAGTGAAGGGTAACTTCTTTCCTTTGGTTTATCCTCTAAGATAGTTGAAGAATCCTCTGTAGAAATCATGTAGGTGGAATCAATAAAAGAATTGCTAGAGGAGATGCTCTTGGGTTTTAAAAACCTAAATTTGTGAGGAATTTATGTTTTTAAGGGAGTCACAATAGAGTTGGGATTAACATTGGGAAGATTGGATGGTGAATCATCCATAGAGTGCGATGAGGTCATGAAATCCCTAGGATTTTTAGTGTGGAGACTATGGTCACTTGTTTTCTTCTTCATGGCTATGTGTTTTAGGTCAATATTTGGGTTGCAATGAAGTGAATGAATATTATGATATGTAGCACATGAACTATGTTGAACTTGGAAAATTAGGTGAAGGTTTTCTACATTTAAATTCAAAAAAATCAATGATGATTAAAGAAAAATTCAGGGTAGATCTTCAATTGATCATGAATTACCTCTAGATTACACATTCTTATCTAGGTATTTGTGTCACCTCTTTATCAAACATCTGACTAAGAGAATTCTCTTCTACTGAAATGATTGTGTGTGTTTTATTTTTCTATAGCATAAGTTATTGTGATTTTTCCATTGAAATTTTTTCATGATGCCATGAAATTACCAATAGAGAAATACATCCCCAACATTAATATCCATATTACCACTACAAAAAAACCATCATTGTTCATAAAATGTTGAAAAGGAGGATCACAAAAAAGGAGTTCAAGCCATTGTTCAAGAAGAACAAGAAATATAACAATTTGGAAGGGGAGGAAAATCATGATTTTTATGGAATGGAAAACAATATAACACTTCTCAAGAGGAACAAGAAAAAGAGTCCAAGTGCCTGTCCAAGAAGAAAAAGAGATTTGAGAATTTGGAATGGAAGGAAAATACTGCTTCCCAGGGAATGAAAGACAATGAGTTAATAAACAATGGTAACATTTCTCAAGAGGGAAGTGATAAGAAGAGGGAGGAGAAGCCTATCCACAAGGAGGAAAAAGATGCTCCAGCAAAATACAAAGCTGCACCTTGAGGAATATGAAAGAGCACATGTTATACCTAAAACCATCTTGCCACCATTGTTCAACTTTTCATGATAATAGATAGGATATTTTAAGCATGATTTTAAATAATAGATAATTCCATGATAATAAACAAGATATTTTAAGCACAATTATAAAATTAGAGTGCTAACATGACTATAAACAAGAGAGTTTTGAAGAAACTATTACATCCATTGCAACATGTGATAGGCCCCACAACAACTTCATCCCTAGGGTTACTATCAACCATCTTCATATTCTTTTCACTTTTAGCCTCCTTCAATTCATCCTCAATACTACTCTCCCTTACAATAGGAATACCCATCTCCTTCGTCTTCTTTTCACTTCCCACTAGAAAGAAAATTAGGTGCCTTCATATTCTCCTCAAAGCTGATTTTTTCTTTTCCAACGGGTGTAGCCTTCTCAATCATCTTCCTTAGGGTGTCGAGACTATCTTTTTCCTTCACGTGGACCTGGGTTTCTCCTTCCTCTTCTCCTTGCCACTTTTCTTACCCTCTTGAGCAACGTTATGCCATTTTCCATTCCCTAGGAAGTACTATTTTCCTTCCCTTCCAAATTGTCATATTTCTTGTTCTTCTCGAACAATGGCTTGAACTCCTTTTTGTGTTACTCCTCTTGAACGTTTTACAAATGAGGGGGGTTTTTCCATATTAGTAGTATGGATATTAATGTTGGGGATGCATTTATCTCTTGGGAATTTCATGGCATCGTGAAAAAAATTTCCATGGAAAAATCACAAGAACTTATGTCGTAGAAAAAGAAAACACACACAATCGTTTAAGTACAAGAGAATTCTATTAGTCATAATTTCGAAAAAGAGGTGGCACAAATACCTAGATGAGAACACATAATAAAGGTAATTCATGATCAACTTAAGATCAAAAATGAATTTTTCTTTAACCATCATTGATTATTCTAAATTTTAATGCAGAGAAACTTCACCTAATTTTCCATTTTTACATCTTTTGACAACAATTTGCATTTATTTTGTGTATTAATGATAGGGTCATAACCCTTTTCATGAATTTCTATCTCATGAAGTTCTACTTCACTAGATTCTATTTGAGGCTCTTTGTTAAGGGTTTCCTCTTAATTAGTAGTACTACCCTCTTCTTGGTTAAATTCTAACCATTGTTTGGGTGTTGAAATCCCATTTAACCTTGTATTACTAATAACTTGATAATCCCAATGATGGTCCAATGAATTATCTAGCCTTTTAAAATCTAGTTCTCATACATCTAAAAAAATTAAATTAAAAATAGGGTAAATTTACTCTTTGCTTGTAATGCAAATGATACAACCTAAAGTGATGGGAAAAATATATGTATACCTACCCTCATAGGAAATATATTGAATGATGAAATTAGCTACTTCATCCCATGGGTTTGGTAGTGAAGTATGCACGGTGCCTTGGCTAGGTATAATTTTATCTCATTCACCTAGCTTTGAGAACCATTGACACAATCTTCAAGTTAGAGTAATGACTATACATGGGTGATCCCACAATAGTGGTTTACAATTTTTGGCCAAACTGGACACTGAAATTATTATTTTTAACTAAATCTTCACATTCGGGCACCTATAGCGGCTAAACCGTGAGGAATTTGAAGATGATGCAAACTAGAGTCTCATCACATTTTGTCTGTAGATTCTAAAAATATTTTTTTCAAAAATTTTGGAATTAGATTGCACTTCTTTTTCCATCTCCCACGAAAACTAGTTTTTTTCAAAAAACAACATTTTGAAAAAGTGACACACACCGTATAACACATAACTTTTTTTCCATGAGGGATAAAATTATAATTCTTTCAAATTTAGATTTGTAACTTTGACATCTAGTGCTTCCGCTTCGTTAGATAGTTTTTTATTGAATATTTTTTCTTTAATCAAGTTTCAAAGTCAAACCAATTACAATTCAGACACAACGCGACCGTATAACACGTAACTTTTTTTGTATATATCAAAATTCAATTTTTATTTTTTTGTTGGATTAAGGACTTGAATATCTGGTGCACTCATATTTTTCAAATTTTTTTTTGATAATCTGCTATTTTTCCACATGTGCAGAACAAAGACCTTCATTTTCGATGAAAAACCTATGTTTAATAAAACTAAAAAAACAAATACATAATAAAACCAAAACATATTAAAATTATATTCGTTGGATAGCTCGTTCCGAGGACTACTTGATTCTAGTTGGGTTTGTGAAGACTCCTCCATTTTCATCCTCAACTCGAGCTTCAAAGCGTAAAAAAATAGGTTTTCAAAGTGCTTGAGGGGGAGAATGAGGGCAAAGGGGGGTTCGGTCGAACCCCTAGTGGTTCGCTCGAACCTAGGTTCGACCGAACCCCCTTCCCAAAAGGGGTTTTTCAAAAAAATTTGTCCGTGCATGCATTGATTTGTTTCGGTCAAACCCTAGTTTGACCGAATGTTTTTTTGGTTCGTGCGAACCTACAAGTTCGTTCGAACCTCCAAAATCAAAATTTTTGCCATGGGCTCATTTTTTGTGAGTTTTCCTTCCTCCATCAAATTGTAAACCACTATTGTGGCTTCACCCACATAATAGGGAAGAGTTCCTTTCCTATGACCAACAATATAGTAGCTAAAACTACAACTTATAACTCAATTGGAATAGTCACTCCCATATTTTCATCAGTATGTCCCAAGGTAAACTCCATGGAAATTTGATCGTTATATCCACATATTTGGCTCAAAACATTGTTCATCCACCTTTGTAAATGATCTTATATACTTTTTTGTTTTGTTTCTAATTCCTCCATGGACATGGGATCCATTAAGTGTGGTTACCACCCATTCTAACAAGGGTAAGGGTTAAACAAGAATATGGAATTCATGTAGAAAAAAGATGATGAAAGAAATCTAGTTAATGGTAGGAAAGAGAGTAACAAAATATTGCATTAGCAAAGAAATATATGTGAGAGTTCATGTTGTACCACACGGGTACCATGACTATCATAATATGATTAAACACTTTAAAATATTTGGCATGCATGGAAAAATTCCCCCAACTTGAGGTACAAAAGCACCCTTGGGAAGTGTAGTCATTCCAAATAATAATTGGAGTTGCAATAAAGCATATTTAATAGATCAAAAATAAATAAAATAAACTTGTAGGAATTATTAACAAGAAAGGATGAGGACATGGCAAGCACATGTTGAGCATGGAAAAGATTATGTAGCATCCTTGGCATGTAAGTACATTTAGTTGATGATAGAAAATGGAGTCAAAGGTGGCAGTAGTGATGGCAGTATGATGAGCTTAGTAACCTATATTGATGATAGGGAGGGAGCCTAGTCCATATAGAAGATAACGATGCAATCACCCTAATCAATTATTGTGTGGATGATAGTTGTTGACATGAATTGAAGTGACATAAAAGTAGCTAGTGAAAGGCTAATAAAAATAGGAACTTGGAAAAGTTGAAGAAGATCCTATAATATCATTAAATACATATTGTAGTTTTGTTATTTTTATCTTTTAATTATTTATATCTATATATTTATTTAAATTTTTTATATATATTTTTTTATTTTTACAAGAAAGAAGATCATTCGAAACCCATTTTTCAACCATCTACTACCTAGAGGTTCCATAAAAATTGTTTTCCTTGAATAATTTATTTTAGTTATAATCTGTCAAAGACTATTTGTTTAATTATAATTGACTAACAATGCTTGAAGGTTTTCATTGTTAGATTTTGGGGTAGGAGCACAATGAAACAAGTTTTCAAAGATGAAGAAGAAAAAGGTATTTCCAAGCAAGAAGATGAAGGTGTAATAGAGATGAAGAACTAATTTTAGAGGAAAGAGATATTGAGTTAGTATCAATAATGGATGAAGAAATGATCAAAGATGAATTGATCTTGGAGATTTGTAAGGAGTTGAAGATAGATAGAGGTATTGTGGTAGGATCAATATGTCATTTCTTTATTTTGCTAATATTTTGGATAGGGAACAATTTACAGATCAAGATGCAATAGATAGGAGAAGGACAAGGTTTTGAGATGAAAATTGTGAAGCATCAAAGTGTTGGAAAGCTAGATAGAAGAATGATGTGCATGGGAAAAATGAAACCTAAGGTGAAGATGAAGATCAATGAGAGAAATTTCAAGGTGGAACAGAAGTGGAGCATACAAGGGATGGAGATTTGTTGACAACTTCAAATTCAAAAGGGCTTGGAATTCTTTTGGTCGGGAGTATGGTACAGGAGCACCATGACACCCTCATGTTTCCATAGACTAATTTTTGGAGTTTGGTTCAAATTCTCATGATTCAACATTGTAGTAAGGTCATTTAGGTCATTTTTTACATGTTGAGATCATTAGGATAGTCATTTGAGTTCTATTTTGTCAAATTTTGTAAAAATGTGAAAAGTTTTTATACAAAAGTGCAAAATTGCAAAAAGATGTAAAAATAGGGAAGGTGAAAGGTCAAGTGGGTCTAAACAATGGGAAGTAGTTAGAAATTAGTTGGAATGTGATGAGTCATGTGTAAGATGAATTTAAAAATGCCTTGTATGCATTTTGTAACTTGTGGGTGATTGAAATAATGAATTAGATTAATGGAAATTTTGTGTTTATACATTTTCTTCAAAATTTCAGTGTTTTCAAACCCTTGTATGGATTTGTATAGGTAGGAAATAGTTTCTAATTTATGGTAAGTGAAATATCCTTCAATAACCTTCCTTTCAGTTTTTGTTTCATGCGAATTGGTTTTGATTTGGTTAAGATATCAAGTTCTTACTGTAAACTGCCAATACCCTACCCTAGGGTAAACAGTGGATAGAAAAATTGTGTTTCTCTCATATTTCTCGTTTGAATTGGCTAAAATTTGGTGAAAAGGATAATGTTGGCATGTAGTTTCATATTCCTAAAGTTTTGGGTCAAATAGCTAAAATGAATGTGTGGGAAGTTTAAAGTTTTATGACTGCAGACTATGTACAAACATAAAAAAATAGAGTTTGGAGAATAGACCACTTAGGATTTGTGAAATTTCTTTTACAAAGGGACTTCTGACAAACTAATAAGCATAAGTAGGTCCAAATAAAGGTGTTCCAAGTGCTGGTTCAGTAAAATCAAGTTTGGAGGCAAACAAACCAATAAGCCCTATTTATGTGGAGACCTAATTAGACCTAGAACAGACTGAGATAGCAAGTTTTAGGGCATGTTGACCAAAGGAATTAATATCCATTTTGTAATATGTTTTAAATAAGGGAAATAAGAATCCTAATATGTAATTTGGTTTAGGATTTAGAGCATATTTCAAAAAGGAAACTCTGATAGATTGGTTTGCAGGCCTACTAGCATTGGGTTAGTTAATGAAGGAACTATAACCAAAATATGAAATATATATACTTGGGGTTTGTGGAGAGTTGAATCATGTTGGTTTAACCTTATTGAAGCTTCCCTAAAGGTTGAGTGGATGATTTGTGCCCTTGAAACCAAAGGTTGTGTTGAGTGCCATTATAGCACATTGAGGATAGTTTGTAAATGGAGTTGCCATTGGTTGGTGATTGAGGGAACCTAATTGGTTTAAATCAATCACTATCATGATGTTAAAGTTGGTTTAAAGGTCATAGAAGAAATTGGAACTCTGATTGCATATTTGAGTGTTTGATTTAAGGGTTTTATGAAGGAAAATGTGTACTTGGGATGGGTGATCAAACAAGGGATGTTTTGAGTTTTGTTAAATGAGATTGATAGAGTGAGTTTTCTTCCTTTGTACTTGCATTAGATTTTATCACTTTTTTTTAGATTTTTTTATTGATATAGAAGAGTGTCTAAAAGACATCCTAAGAGGTGACAAGAAATTTATTAAACACATGTAATTCATTCTATAGGTTTGAAATAAAAATTTATTTAGTAATTGACCTTTTATAGGCGTAAAAAAATGACCATTGACAACCTCTACTTGAAAGAGATCCTCTTGATGCATCTCATCTAAATAATAATGTTGCTCAATTGTTGGTTTTTTAGCATCAATAAGATTCACACCCAATTTCAAAGTAGTATATAAAGTCTTGATTTCAAATTTTATAGGTAGGATTACTCTCTTACCATAAACAAGATCATAAGGTGTAAGACCTATGGTAGTCTTCTACATTGTTCAATAGAACCATACAACTTTAGAAAGTTGAGTTGTAACGCCCCACCAAGAACCCCAGAGGACAACACATCTATTATAATAATGACAATTTAAAAAAAAATAGAAATAACAAGAAATGTAATTCATATCTAAACACACCATACAAGCTAAGCTATTTCCTCCAAGGTTCCATGACTACATTACTAGCAAAACTATTACCAAGATCTAATCATGCAACATGAATTAACTAACATCAAGAGTTCACTTTAAATGCAAAGCATTAAATGAATGAACATATATATTTCCAGAAATACAACACCATTAAAGATCATATACTATGAAAAAATGAGTACATATACAGATTCCCTTACATGAGGGTACATCATTACATGGTTTACAAGCTTACATCACTACTTCCCTGATTACAATGGGAAGAATACATCAAGATCACATTTCATGATACAAAAGAAATACAAGATTATTACATAACATAAGTAACCATCTCTCAAACTGGTACAAGATCTAGAATCTGTTACATAAGGTACATCCTTCATGCTCACGAACAACAACTAGGAAACCCAATGGAGGAAAAAACACAATCTAGCTGACCATGAGGAACCTTAAGGTCCACCCCATGTGCTAGGAGACAACAACAAAGTCCCACCACATCAATCTAACAAGTAAACATAAGGATGACACAATAGTACTGAACAAGACTCCAACATAGCAAAGTACAACATGACATCACATAACAAGGACACCACTTCCAAAGGTACACAACAACAAGGGATCACATGACTAGGGAATGATAGATTGCTATAGGGAGGAGTGTCATTGCATGGTCCTAACATGGATTACCCTGACAGTCTTTCACTAGACACAGACCCCCATCTATGGTTACCCTAATATTTTCAGACTAGACGTTGGCCCCATAGGGTGACACATGTAGAACCAACCTTCCTTTTGTGGGGACAAGGAAGTTGATCTTGCCAACTAGGCCTTCTCAACCTATCCTTAGCCTGAACGAGCACTACAGGCATGGGTGAGGCATCCAATTATCTTAATTAGTGTGAAACTACCCAACCCCCTAATTCATTAATTAGGTTATCACTGAGTTAAGAAAATCTCCAATGGGTTACCCTGATGCCACTTTGTGTGTCGACCCCCATTGAGAGCCACTCCCCCTACTAACAACTAGAAGACCCAAAAAAATCAACTAGGGTAAGCCATCTTGCACGAAATTATAGTAACCACAAAAACAAACACATAGAGCAAGGCATGAACCTTCTTGTACACAAAACTCAACCATACTACTGAATAAGCAGTACAAGGCTAAGACCTCTTGTACACAATTCAAGTATAAGATCCAGCAACTCAAAAGAACAAGCGTAAATTCCAATCAGTTAATTACTCCCCTAAGCCTTTGGAAGCAACCTTGACAACTTACAAAGACAGTTCCAAATAAAAATCAATAATATACACATTTAAATTTCACTTATGTAATGCAATTCAACTCACAATAAAACAATAACCATGATAAGAACATATAATAACAAATCATTGTTTTCGTGAATGCAAGGGAAACATTATTTTAAAAGATCACCATATTTATTTATTCTAATTATTCCCTTCATTACTAAGATGTAATTAAATCAATTCTTTTCTTTCTATTTAATTTCCAATTCAATTAACATACTCAATTATAAAAATACATACATAAATATATTCCCATAATTGTAAGATGTATTTATATGTATACATATATAAATATATGTGTATATGAATAAATATAATTAGAACAACTTCTATTTTAATTTAATAAATAAACATACACATGAATATAAAACTATATATATAATATATTTATATACGCATGCATATATATATATATAAATTTTGTATTACAAGTCAGATTATATAAAAGCACACACATAATAACACAAAGGTACATGGAAAATACACACACACATAAATATCTATTAAGCAAACTGCCTCAATCGCACCTCAAAAAACTAAATGGTAAACTTGCAACAGGGAAAGTCGCCTATACCCATAAGAATATTGAACCCCATTTTGAAATTGAACGCATTGCCAAGCAAAGGAATCACCACAAAATAGTATGCAGTTATAATTGGAATCCCTCCATTTCACAGTAAGAACATTACATCGCCTTAATCATTTAGCAAAAAGGAATCAAATGCCAAACACAAAGACTGAGGGAAAGAAACAAGGTAATCCAATAAACTTCAACACACCTTATAGTACTATCATAAGAAACGGAAATCTTAGAATGTATAAAGATATCATCCACAGGATGAACAAGAACAAAACTCACAGGTTATATATAAATCGAAACCCCAGCCTTCTTAAAATGAATACAATCGTCTTAGAAGGAGAGGACAGAACCTTTTATTATTCAGCAACAGAAATAAGAAAATCGAATACCAATTTTAATTACATACACTTTGAATAGCATGCGTATTTTTTTCCTCAATGGCAGTCAACATACTTTAAACGCAACCCCAACAGATAACTATATGCATCAAATCCAAGCATGAACGAATTACAATACATATTGATAAATCAAAATTTCCTAGTGCATGAAAATTGATTCTAAGCATAAACATCAATTTCTTTCCAGTAATGAGATGTTTAATCATAAATCATGCATATTGAAGTCACAGAGGGAGAAGAAAATCGAACTCATAGAGAGATTCGATAGAAGATTTCAATGAAAGTACTATTGTCTTGGTGAGGATGTTCTTGACTTTTCTATTGGTAACTTCAATCTAACTGTTGCCATGTGGGTGGTGTGGAGATGAATTACAATATTGAATCTTGTGTTTATATACTAAAGAAACAATAAAATCAATAGTGAATTATGGTCCTTGATGTGTTACAATATCCTTTGGCATACCAAACCTTGTGAATATTTTACCATATAAAATCTTAGCCACTTTGGTATCTTGAGCATGTTTTAGTATTACAAATTCAATTCACTTAGTGACATAATTTGTACAAACTAAAATAGCTAGTGAAAGGCTAATAAAAAATAGAAACTTGGAAAAGTTGAAGATCCTGTATCATAAAATAAATATTTTAGTTTTGTTATTTTGATTTTTTCATTATTTTTTTATCTATATATTTATTTGATTTTTTTATATTTTTTATACTTTTTATAAAGAAAGAAGATCGTTGGAAACCCAATTTTTAACAATCTACCATTTAGAGGTGCCATGGATATAGTTTTCACCTTGAAGAATTTATTTTAGTTATAATCTATCAAAGAATTTTTTTAATTGTAATTGACTAATAATGCTTGAAAGTTTTCATTGCTAGATTTTATCACTTTTTTTATTTTTTATATATTGTTATTTTTTCTTTTCTTTTTTTCATATTTTTTATTGATATAGAAGGGTATCTAAAAGATTCCCTAAGAGGTGACTAGATCTTTATCAAACAAACACATTAAATTTGTTCTATAGGTTTGAAATAAAAATTTATTTAGTAATTGACTTTTTATAGGGCTTAAAATATTGACCATTGACAACCAAGGTTGGACAATTGGAGTCTATGGTGTAAAGTTTAACTACACCATTGTCATAGACAACTACAATCTTAATGAACCTAACCATCTAGTGCATAATTTACCTTTGAAGTTCTAAAATCTAAAATCATATAAGAATGTTCAATCTCTTGGTTCAAATGATTGTTTATGAATGAAATAGCCATCTAGAGAGTATGTTGCAATTATACCGCCTCTACATGAAAGATAGCTTGTTAATGCATTTCATCTAAATAATAAAGTTCAATTATTGATTTTTGAGCATTAATAAGATTCAAACCCAATTTAAAATTAGTATGTAAAGTGTTTATTTCAGATTTTATAGGTAGGATTACTCTCTTACCATAAACAAGATCATAAGGTGTAATACCTATGGAAATCTTCCTCATTGTTCAATAGGACCATACTACTTCAAAACGTTGAGTTGTTCAATATTTATGATGAAATACTATTGCCTTGGTGAGGATGTTCTCAACTTTTCTGTTGGTAATTTCAATCTAACCACTAGCATGTGGGTGATGTGGAGATGACTTACAATGTTGAATCTCATAGTGATATACTAAAGAAATAATGAAATCAAAACTGAATTATGGTCCTTGAAATGTTACAATATCCTTTGGCACACCAAACCTTGTGAATATTTTACCATATAAAAACTTAGCCACTTTAGTATCTTGAGCATTTTTTAGTGATACAAATTCCATCCACCTAGTGACATAATTTGTAAAAACTAAAAGGCACTCATTTTATGATGGGAAATTTGTAGGACCAACAAAATATAATCCCTATTTTTCAATTTACTAAATTGAAAACTTTAAAACTTTTCTTCCAAGTATAGGGTATAAATACTAGGAGGGGTTCTACACTTTAAAAGTTGTACTATCTTGTCAACCAAATCCTCCATTTTGATTCAATTTCTTAACTTCTACATCTTTTCAATCAATTTCCTTGGTATGTGTTATTATCAACTCATATTTTTCTTTCTCCCAATCCTTCTATTTATCAAAGAATTCCCTTATCTTATTCGACAATTCAATCCCAGGAGTCACTGTAGAAGTTGGGGTTGCAACATGATAAATATAGGATGTGGAGTCTCGTTAACTTTAAAAATGGCCAATTGTGCCAACTTCTCCAATCTTGATCCTTGTTGATCAAAGGCATGTGGTATTTTTCTATTTCCTTGATTCTACTGTCTAATCCTTCCTCCCTCTTCTAGTATATCCCTTAAGTTGTTCTTCTAACTCATTGATTATTTGCAAGGATTCCTATAACTCCTTTCTCTTGTTCTTTCCTTTTATAAGTAACTCTTATTTCTCCAAAAAATATTTCTTCCTCAACCTCCTCATATGGAACAAACCTTTCTTTAGAAATGTAATACCCCTCGTGTTGTTGTTTGGACTTGATACTTTATGTGGCTTTGTTTGACACTTTGAGACTTTGATAGTTATTGTTTGTTGGTTGGTTTGGTTGATTGGATAGTTTAGACTGCTTGATGACTATGCTATTTTATATGATGACATGGATATTATGATATGACATTATGGTTACAGTTGATTTGGTAATGTTTAATTTGATGCAATGGTATATTGTGATGCAATAGATTAGTAATTATTTCATGATAATATGATGTGATGAGTATAGTTAAACAATGTTATTTTGTACTTAATGCTATAGTTGTTAATATGGTTGGGTGAGGGGACAGTGTAGCACCATTCGTTTGAGAGCACCCTGCTACGTTGCAGATCCTTCTCACGATGGGATGTATTTGATAATATATATACATTTTTTACACAACCTTGTTTGTATGCAGGAATTGCAAGAACAAAGTCTTGATTCCACCTATTTCGGTAGGACAGGGCGAGCATCAAATTAACCCAACGAGCATGAAGTTGAAACATAGATGACAAGGAAGTCACCCCGTCCCAAGTTTGTCAACCCATTATGTGTCTAGTGAGTGGTATTGTGCGTCTTTGACCTTAGTCATTTTTGCATTTTATGATAGTTGTTTCGTGCGAGTGCATTTATGTTATTTATTTTACGTTGGTGTTGTAGTATGATATAATTTAAATAATTAAATGATTAAAATAAATGTTAATAATAGTTATTGGAATAGTTTTATTAAAATATAAAAGTATTAAATTAAAAGTCATGTAATTTATTAAAGATAAATAAATTGAAAGGTGTAAATAAAATTATTTAAATTGGTATTTAGATAATTTAATGAAAATAGCATGTTGAGGATAATTGATGGAATAAAATAATTAAATAAGTTAAATGTGTGAATTGTAAGTGTAAATTAGTAAAATTGAAATTAAAACTAAAAAGTTCAGTTCGAATAGAAAAAATCAAGAAAGGACTAAAAAGGACCAATGAATGTTGAGATTTTGGCTAAAAAGTTGGTGAAGAAATAGAAAACTTCTTTTCATTCTGATTTTTCAGTTTTTGAAAATAGAAGAGGATATATTTTTATTTAATAAAAAAAAAGGACAGGTTTTCATTCACGGGAAATTTGACAGAAGCTTAAAAAAAAAAAAAAAAAAAATATTTAGTTCTATAAAAAAATTGCATCCTCTCTTGTTTTCTCTATAAAAATTGTTTCCCTTTCATTGTTCTGGGGAAAAGGTTCTTCTGAATAGAAAAATAGATTAAAAGTTGGATCAAAGAATCTAGTGGAGACATTTTGTAGAAGGAAAGGGAGCTCTTCGAAAAGGTTGGTTCAAATCAAAGGAAAGCTTCATCAACTTCTCAGCAAGCACAGGACTCCAGGTTCCTTTATTGATCTTTCATTGTTTGTTAAATTTGAAATGGCAAATATGTTGTTCTATAAAAAAAAAAATCTTTTGAGGTTTTAGAATTTGTTGGGTAATAGATAAATGAAAGAAATTTATTTGAGTCTCTGAAAATGTTCGGTATTTTTATAATTTTGTTATGGGAAAATTGATTCCCCTCTATAATAAATGGGTTTATATATATATATATATATATTTTTACAAGAACATTTTCTTTTCTGGAGAAATCCAAGCATTTTATATATATATATATATATATATATTTATATATATATATATAGAGTTATATATATATATATATATATATATATATATATATAATTTTTAGTTTCTCCAAAAAAGAAAATGTTCTTGGCAATATATATATATAGTGGTATATGTATATATATATCGAGATATTATATTTTTATTTCAAAATTTTCATTAGGCTGAAATTTATTGTTTTTCGGCAGCAACAAGTACAAGTTCTTTACGCTGGGTGAGGGTCGGCCTTGGCCATACCCCCACCCTAGCCTTATTGTTGGTGGCTACTACGTAGCCTAAGGACTACCACAACAGTCCTTTGGACTGCGTGCATGACCGTGCCTGTTTATTGGGTTTTCCCTTGTTTAATGTAAATGTTATTATTATTCATTTATATATATTTATATATATATGTATATATATTTATGTAACTTTATTTGTAATAGAATTTTCTCTGAATTAATAACAGAATTAAAAAAAATAGTCAGAATATGTATATATATATATGTTTGTTATTTATATATATGTATATATGTAATTATATTATATATATATATATATATATATATATATAGATATATAGTTTTCTTTTATGATTATGAAGTTATTTTTATGATCGTAATTTGTTCATGGAAATTGGCAAAACATATATATATACCAGAATTATTATTAAGTCTTTATTTCAAAATTATTTCACTGAAATTGGGGATTAAATTTTATTGATTAATTGTGAATGAAATTGAATGAATTGTAGAATTTGGGAGTTTGTTTTTTCGTTATAGCAATGGGTGAAAATTATTGTGTTGTTCTGTATTTTGGAATTTTGTAAATCAGCTTTGGCTCTTTATTATCGTTGGGTCATTGTTTTGGTTTTTTTTTATGTGGGAACCCAGTTTGTTTTAGGAACCCGCTTAGGGATGTTGTGAACCTTAGGCTTCCAGAGGCATGAGATAATTGTTAGTCGAGGTTTCCCTTTTTATGTGCTCTTAGTGTGGCAAGTTATTTGGTATCATTGTTTTGAAAGGGTTGTATGGGATTTTGGTTGACTCTGGTTATGTGCTTTTAGCGAGATGGGTAATGCCTCACATGTTTTCTGTTGAGATTTAATGTTCGTTCTATGTTGGTACAACCCTTGTTTTCAGTTATGTTTTGGGTCTCTAGGGAGAGTGGCTCTTCGTGGAAGTTGGCACCTCAAATAGGAGGAAGGGCCAGGGTAACCCACGTAAGAGTTAGATTAAAAAGTGAAAACCTAATAAAATAATTTAGGGGGATGGGTAGTAATAGCATTAATAAGATAATTTTGGATACCTTGTCTGTCCACTAGGGCTTTCATAGACTAATGGTAGACTGAGAAGGTCGTGGTTGGCAAGGTCGTTACCTCGTCTTCATGAGAGGTTAATGGCTCCGCATGAGTCACCCTATGGGGCCGACGCCTCAAGTAGGAGGAAGGGCCAGGATAACCATAGATGGGGGCCGATGCCTCAAGCAGCCTGGATCAACCGATGCTTGGAGGAAGGGCCAGGATAACCCATGTAGAACTATGCAATGACACTCTCCACTAGTTGCCCTTATGCTTTGTTTTCTTGCTTTCCTTTGAAAGTGGGTTATGGTTGTTGCCTTTGAATTATTTATGATGTGTTTAATGGTATTGTGTTATTGTGATTGGTTCTTGGTTGTTGTTCATTTATGATCT